>DWDW01001793.1:0-11050 GCA_018245635.1 Mimoniades versicolor eupheme | reverse complement strand
GTTACGTTTACGTCCCACTATGGAATAGGTGGTGAGCCTATTGCCATGCATCGGGCACATATCCAGACTCCGAGCTACTACTAGAAAATCTAAGCTAGTCCAGCAGCGGATTACAATAGGCTAATGATAATAATGACGTTTAAACTTTTATCGAGGTGTTTCAATACAATCGACTCATGGTTATAATGCAGCTCTGGAATGCGTAAATGAGAGGAAAAAAAGCCTGCATAAAAATGTATAGGTAGGTACTTGCAACACAAAATACATATGTCTATGTTCTCAATATTTTTCGGAAAATCCTATTTCAAGTCATACCCTACAGTGTACCAGTCGAATCAAGTCAATAATGAGATTATTTACGGCACGAAAAAATCCTGTATCGATCTCTACAGCAATAATTGAATTTACTCGGACTTTTTTTCAACCTAAAGGTCTTTAACCGGGTCCAAAAAGACTCGCCAACTAATCGACACCAACCAACAATACCGCTCGCGGCAAACGGTAAGATTAAAAGGAAGCACATTCCGAATTAATACCTTTTTTTTTTTTTTGAAGAATTAGTAACGTCTTCATAGTCATTGGATTAATTGAACCGTGAAAAGGCAAAATTTTAATTGAACCAGTTTTAAAACTCCAAAGGAATTAGAAATGGTTATTACCATTAATAGTTACAAACAGCTAGCTCATCGAGAAGTTGTAATTAGATGTTTAAAGTGTAAGATAACATCACGCCTGTTTCCCCGAATTGGTACGCACAGGAGTGTAATACATCGCCACTTTTCACTAAATATTTTATACGTTCCACCATAGAATATGAGGTGAGATATAAATAAAGTACAAATTATTATTTTTAATTATCTCGGGTAAAATACAAGAAAAAAAGGAACTTAGCTATAGAACATTCTAGTTACGAGACCTGCAGCACTAGTATAAAGCAGTCAATATACTTCAAGCCGTAGTAGAAAAAGACACTCCCACGTTTCACCAGTTACATTTACGCCCCATTATGGAATAGGTGGTCAGCCTATTTGTATTACACAAGGCACATATCCAGACTCCGAGCCACTACTATAAAACCTAAATTAGAAAAATTTAGTAGTGCCCGACCCGGGAATTGAACCCAGGGCCTCCCGTCAGTCACCCTTGTAACCAACACAACCAACAAGATGTCAGCTTTTCAACGATAGATGACTGACCAATAAGTAAGCTTTAAATTGTGTTCAAATATACATATAACATAGGAGTGAATCGTAGTCCTTAGTGCACTGCACTGCTCAGCCTATCCCTTTGTGAAATACAGGAGTACCTAATGTTAAATTGTATTATTTCGAATATAAATAATATAACTTCTTGCACACCTTACATTCTCGGGTATTACATTAGTATGCTTACACTTAGGACATCAAAAGAAATTTCCTAGACGTGACAGATTATTGCCAATGAAGAGGGCTAATACAATTGCTTTCCAGGAAACACTGAAGATATGCGTATTTGCTACGGTATTGACATGACCATGTTTATTTTATTTATTATTCATTATTTTATTTATTTTATATTATTTTATCCTTGAATCGTTGAAAAAAAAGCTTTCAAAGATTAATAACTATCACCTATCACTAGATTAATCTAATCTAATCTAATTAATCACTAAAGATTGATCACTATCACCTATAACGGCAAGGGAAAACATCGTGAGCAAATCTGTGCACAGTTCTCTATAATGTGATCTGACCAGCATGGAGTATCCCAACCTTCAGATAACCAGCGTGGCAAAACTTAACCCTTCACAATCTGAAAGAGAGACCTCGTCCAACAGTGGGACTATAAGAGTTGACAAATAATATTAAAACTTATTAAGTAATTTATTATGTAACTAAGTAAGACCAACTTCGGCAGGGCAACTGCTTTATCTCCGATTTCGTAGATGGACTCTAACTTGGCTGATATGGTCAATATTTGTCGAAACGATCCACACATATTGCGGGCATGTGAGCCCACCGTTATGATAAGCTATAAACAAGTTATTAAACCATATACCAAATACCAAAGTAGTTACTTCATTTCATCTTACTAAACATGATTGCTCGGGAACGCGTCACAAGCAGCCGTACAGCAGCCAGAAAGTACATCGACTGCATCATTAGTCGTGTATTAACAAACGCGACCGCTGGCCAAGAAGTCCATTAGACCTAGATCAAGTAAAATGTTACTGTATACCTATAACTTGAAATCTATATTTGTCGCTTACAGCCTGTATTTCTACCCGTTGCATGGCAATTGACTCACACCCTATTACATGGCTCGTATAAGAAACGGGTGAAAGTGGTAGTACACTCCTCTGCCTACCTCTCCGGGGATTCAAGGCGTGATGTTATATAACGTGTACGCGGAACCCATAGTGCAATGTACGGGACATACCTGGCCATGTCTCCAACAGCCAACACTCAGCGATTCCGGATTCAGGCGCCTCAAAGTCGTAATTATTGAAACTCAACATCATCGATCTTCGAGGTGCTTTGCTTTATTTTCGTACAATGACAATAATTGCAAAGCTTTTTTTAATCGCTAACAACATCGTCTCACTGCAAGATATGAAGCGAAGGTTTGCGGCAGAATTTGAATGGGCAATACGACAATTTTCTATTTTATTGCGCACAGAATTTTTTTTCTTTTCCTTGCAGCGTAGGTTTTAAAGCAATAGGGTCGCCCTCAATTCCGTAGAACAAAACATAACTATTGAAACCACCACACTCCTCTGTCTGCGCCTTCAGAAAATTACGAGCGTGGTGTCATGTCATGAATAACATAACTAGGAAAATGTGGTAGTACTGGCCTCTTCTGTCGGCCCTTTCGGCGAAATACAGTCGTGGTGTTATAAAGATTAACACCACTAGCTCGCTCGCGGTCAGACACGCGGTTGAGGTCTTTAACCGAGCGGAGCCTCAAATCGCTCGCGTCCGGTCCGACATCGAGCAGATATCTAATGATATGGCCGCCGATCGGAATGCTATTACACCGACACGAACATTTTTTTTAATTTTTGCTTTATTTTGAGGATGTTATTAGTTGTGTGATATAAGGTCAATAGTATTAAATTAATATCAAAAGTACATAATGTATGTTATATTATTGTGTACCCTTTCAAGATAGAATACGTGGCAATTTAATCCTAAGCTACCTAAACGTGTACGTAAAACCGTATATTTACAGAAATATTGGTTTTCATTAACTGTGTGCTCATCATAGTACTTTGTGTTTAGTATTGCGTTTTTTTTAATCATTAAATAAACTCCACTGTGAATCCTTGTATATTATCAAAACAATAGTCCTTTAAAATACAACTCATATTTTAACTAATTCAAATTTACTAGTTGCATTTTATAGTAAAAAATGAAAGTACTTAAATTGGTGAAGAAGGTATGTCATATATGTACATATGTTTAAAAAGCGATAAACTTATTAGCTACGTAATAATAATTTTTCTAACTTAGGTTTTCTAGTGGTAGCGTGGAGTCTGGATATACCCGATGTGTGGCAATAGACTCACCACCTACTCCATAGTGGGACGTAAACGTAACTGGTGAAACATATAGTGTACTAAACTCCTCTGCCTAGCCTTTCAGGGATTACAGGTGTGATGGTGCATAATACTTTTGTTTTTAAATATTAAAGTTATTGTGGCTATACTGTTTTTATTTGTGGCATTAGTTTTATGGCGAATTACTCGTGCAATGAGATGTAAACATTAAACGCTCATGTTCGTTAAACAACCCTATGTAATTTTTCATTCCCAACGTTGTAAAAAAAACGGTCAAGAAAGCTCATTTCGCTACAAAACAAGCACGCAAACCAAAGATCATCGCTCGAGCGAGGCAACATAACAGTACTCCCTAGAGCACGGACTCCCAACGTTACGTAAGAGTTAGTCCTCCCGCGCCTGGCAACACTCAATCACGTGAAAGCTTTGCCAGCTGTCAATAATAACGAAAGAATAGAAAAAAAGTTTTTTTTCTTGCACCAAAACAATATTAAAACAAAAATCGGGCTCTCGTAAAACAGCTAACAAATTATCGTAAATTCGAAGAACGTGTTTGTACTTTTTTTTATTTCTGGAGCGGAAAGGATCCGAAACATATCCGCAGTCGCATTCCGAATTCAAATAACGCGGGTTGGTGTGCACAGAGTATACGATTGTCATTGAGTAAATATAATAAAAAATAATGTCTTTGTCTATGTAACAGATAATTACAAATATGGAAGTGATAAGGTTTGTATTGTTTACAATATTCCGTTTCCACTTTTAATTTAGGCAGCAAAATACTTTTAATATAATATTACATTTTAGCTGAGTATAAGAATTATTTTGTACATTATACCTAATTACTGAATACAATTTCGAAGAAAATTTTAACGCCTTTTTCTTTTATTAACACAATAGGATAATACTAAACTACATTAAATTTGTTAATAGAACATTTTAAATCACCTTGACACTGTGTGCAGTTTATAAAAAAGCAAGAAGTCAATTGAGATACTGTGTATAAAATTAAAATATACCATTAATAATATGTTCATTTTATTAAGAGTATATACAGTATGTTCTTCGTAACCCAATTTTACAATAAAATTGTATGTGTATCGTAAATTTTTTAAGTGTGCTGTAAAATGTTACAGTTAGATAATCTAAGTAATATTATTATTATTATATTATAATACGTAATTAAAATGAACTTTATTATAAATTACACACTAAACTCATTTGTTTTTCAAGTTTATAACCATTTTTTAGAAATATTTATATAACGAACAAGGCTTGCGTTAGAATATAAAAACAAAATTTTGTATGAAAAAGAAACGTTCATGAAAATACCATGAACATTGAATAAAGAAAATAAAAGATTTCGCTCGATATATGTAGAAGCTAACAATTGGAATAGAATATGTAATTTATTAAGTGCTCTATAGGGCTTTATACTCGTATGTACGATGACAACTAAGGATTAACTTAGCATCTGTCTTCTGTGACCTAATACTCTACAAAGCAAAGGTGATGAAATTTTATATAAAATGTATACGAAGTCCATCTTAGGACGCATGTGTATTTTCCATCAGACGGAATCGCGGGCAAACGCTAGCTTATATATAAAAAAAACCAGATAATTTCTTTAACTTCAATATTAGCTCACCATTCAGGATTTCCTTATTTCTAAGTATACATAGTTGGCATGCTTTTGTGGATGAAAATATTTCATAAGAAGTTATGTAATGTATTGAAAAGACCGATTATGCATATGGTATTACGTGTATTCCAAAAGCAGAGTATTACGTGACCGTGCATTAACAAAAAAATACGAATTTCTAATTCCATTTGCAATACCATAAACTATCGGATTCCAATAACCTTCAACTCCATTAACCTGTGTCTTTTATTCAAAGCATATTAACATATTCAGGTATCGACGTATTTTATAAAAAAATATATACATATATATTTGGAGCCCTGAACAATTCTCGCTATCTAGATACTACTGCTTCAAACATGTTTGTTTCCTATACGAATAGGCTGCGATCCCCAACGCGCTTGCCCAGAGTGGTGATGACGGGCAAAAATTCCTCAGTGAAGGCCTATATCTAACAGTAGACTTGGACACGCTCATGAAGGAGCTGACGATGATGATGGATAGACTAGCCAATGAGTAGGCAGTAGTAACAAGTGGTCTTCAAACAGGACTGTAGAAGTATTACTGTTAGTGTAGGTTAATTCAATAGAATGAGTTATTAAACACTCTTTAATAAAGCTAAACTTGATTAGAAACACCATTATGAATCGTCTTATCGTTTCCCTGCTTTACAAGTCTACTCACAGAATGACGGATTAAGACCATAGTCTCACTTAATATAACTTGGGTTAAATATCTTGGTTAAGTAACGTGTGCACGTTACACAAATATCTATCCCTCGTGGTAATGGAAGCCACGAATAGGCTAGAAATCAGGCATACTAACCAGTACACAAACAGGCCGATTAATAAACTTTCTGATCAATCAACATTGAACCTGACATAAAACACATCGACGCGAAAGTTAGCTTTCAATTTCCTACGTACAAACAAGCCAAGCGTTTAATAATTATCGACAAGTCGTTTGTAAAATACTTAAGTGGTTTTTGTCTGGTAAAAGGTGCGTTCATATGGAAGTTGAATGGGACCGCGTAAATTAATATAATTGCTTTAAGTAAAAAAAAGTTTTAATTGGATTGTACGATACGTGTGCTAGTATTTTATTTTCGAAATGAAAGCAGTAAGAGTCTAGTGGTTTGAATTTCAATCTCATACTTCGAGACTCTAGGATTCAAATCCATTTGTAGCCATTTCACTTCACATATGAACAAAATCATAAAAGAAAATGGAGGGTTGGGTGTCTACACACCCTAGTCTTCTCCAACGGGCTCTCATGTTCTATGACTAAAAGTATGAGATACACGTTCAATATCGAACTGATACAAGAGTTAATGATTATCAATTATTATAACTGAAATTTATAATGTCTCTGCAAACAAAAACTATTTTAGAACTTTCCAAAAGCGATATATAAACAAGACATCTGTAGTTCCAGATGACAATACTAAAATTTCTTGATGTTTTTGTTTCAGATATAAGTATATCTTCATATATGCAATATTCGTGAATTTTGTCACTATATCGCCCGCAGAAAAGCGTGAAACCATTCAAGGAAAATCACACAATTGCCCATTTACAAAAATAATCGAAGATATTTTTAAAATTAATAAAACGGCAGACACGGCTATTTATATCAAAGGGAACGAACGAACAAAATTATTTCTTAACTCAATAACAAATATCAGTTCAAGTGAAAACAACACAAGCAAACTGATACAAGAAGAACTTGTAAATGATATTATAGCTTCCATAAAGAGGATAAAAGAAAATATTACTGCAGAAGAAAGTTCAAAAGAATCATCTCTAAATGAAGCTATTATTTTAAATGTCCCAAAAACAACTTTACACTTCAACAATAAATCAACAGACAATAATAGAAAAGTAGTAAATAAGATAAAGAGTGGGATAGAAGACAAAATTGACGTATATAAAACAAAAAATGCTACAACGAAAATCAAAATCACTAAAAAGGACGATGATGTTCAACTAGACAACGCAAAAAATATTACAAGTGACGCAAATAAAACCGAATACGTTGAAATACTAACAGTAGAACCTAACAATACTGTAATAAATAATTCCACCCCAAACAAAATATTAGATGTATTGAGACAGATAATGCCTATGTTGAACACATCTGTTACGAAAGAGCTACATAGCGTTACAATAATTGAAAGAAATCAGAACAAAAATCAAACATTTTCTGAAACCAAAAATATATCAACAGTAGTTGTGAAATACTGTGACAAAAGTAATATAACTTTAACCGATGATACTTTGAAATCGAAAAAAGACGCCAACGATACTGGAAGCTATGATGACTTTTATATAGAAACTGATAATAATGATTATGTTGATGATTCAGAAACAAAAATTGAGTCTAATTGGACACACGCGGGATACAAAAACGTCCTAGAAGCAGCTGAATACGGAATGCAGAAGATGCACGAACTGTACACTGTTTTGGAACCCAAATTATACTCAATGGGTAAGTGACTAAAAAGTCATTTACTATATTTTTGCTCTTCAAAACGATTATAGACACAGTTAAGTCTCTTCAAAATGTTTACAACCAATCATCACAATTTTTAAACCCTTTTTTATAAAATCATTTATTTTATTAGCATGTGCATTTATATTAAGAGCTAACTAGGTTACATCTTATATAACTAATTGGAACACTACGATACTTCGAAATTTGGCAAACCATCATAATATATTAATATTTCAACACACACGAAAGTTACCTTCCGAAGAAACGTTTCATAGTACTTACACTTTGCCTTCAGTATGTCATTATTGTTCTTAAGCAATATTGTTCCTCAACCGATTTATATTTGTTGGAAAAAAAATGCCACACAAAAATAATTATCACGCTATATTTTGTGTAGATCTACCAAGACAAAACAAATAAAGTTGCAAAGGTTAATTAAACCAACTAAATCTTTTAAAATCGATTCATATTTCTTCTCCAAAATGAAACAGTTGTTTATACGAAACATCACGCCTGTAGTCCCCAAGAGGTAGGCAGAGGAGTGCTATACACTCGTACGTTTCACCAGTTACGTAACCAGAATAGGTGGTGAGTCTATTGCCATACATCAGGCATACTATATCCACACTAGGAACTACTACTAGAAAATCTAAGTTAGAAAAATCCAGTGGTGCCCAACCCGGATTTTGAACCCACCACCACAAGATCGGCAGTCGCGCTTGGACCCAACACGCACCGAGGCACCGAGCATATAAAATACTATTATAAGGTAATGCTTCCAGGCTTTTGGCTGGATGATAAGAACCCAGCGCGGTACGTGGCTGCCTTCAACGCGCCCTCTGAAGACGTTGCGAGATACTCCCGGTACGGCTACGCTACTCTACAGGCTGCGACCAAACTCAAACAGCTTACTAGGTATGTGGATTATAGATAAAGTAACTTACATACAATATATTTAACGTTTTACTTTACACAAAAAACACTATATTTCATTCTAGATAAAAGACAGTATGTGTTTTAATTTACACAAAAGACAGTCTGTCATTTAATTTACACAAAAGAAAGTATTTCGTTTATTTTGCACCAAATACATCATTATAAATAAGACAACTTGAAGAGATGGAGACATACAAATCTTCCAGTGATAGAATTTAGACTGTAATCAATTATATACATATTTAACTTTTACCGTTATTAAGGTGCTTACGTCGTCGAGTAAACCAATATATTGTATAAGTTTGTACTCTGTTGTACTATTTGATCACTGATTATAGTGTCTGTCTAACACTGGTAGTATGAACATAAACAATGAAAGCTTTCTTTCGTGTTCTATATATATGTAAAAAAAATTATGTATGAATTTTGTCTTTCCGCAATCCGTCTATAAATAAACTATAACAAATCCCAACACTTCGTCGCACGCGCAGTATTCTTAAAAAGGGGTACCTATAAAGATTTCTTTACACGTCATATCACCTAGATATAGAGATCTAAAGATTTTATAAGTTAATGTTTCCCGTCATCAACTACATCCTGCGTTTTATGAATCTAGGATATTAAACGACTAAACCAGTTTAGCGATTACAAGAAGGCAATACTCGTTACTTCACATCAAATACTTTACAGATATTTGATGGTATCGGAAGAGTAGTTGCTTACGTTCACCCATGACTTTGCTCGCGTAAAACAAGCGGTTGATCTCAAACTCTAACAAATAGACTTTTTCAGAAATATCATTAGCAATGATTTTATTGTTCCACTTTTAGGTACTAGATTCCTCTAATGGCGAAAGGATTTAAGGTGATAGTCGATTCAATAGTAAGGTAATTCTATTTTCAGAATCAAAACTGCTCTATTCAACTCTGGATGTTCAATTCATAAATGTATGGATGCAAATTACTAGTTCCGTATCTTGCTGATTCAATGCATATAAGCGTTCCAAGCCTTACCTTGTCGTGTAGGACTCGCATTCGACATTGGAACAATAAAAAAGATGATAGCAAAATATTATTATTTTAAGCACATTTTACAAGATAACAGACGATAGTTAAAATTTACTAGGTGGGTCTGCCATAAATTTATTTTCAATTACCGAATCCATTTCCATGTCGATTTCCAAAAATAAAACCTAATACCTTTGAATATCTAAGCTATTTGTTAGTTTAATTAGGTAGTGGCATTTTTTAATAACTCTTCGACTACTGAACGTCTTTAGTATTGCGAAATACACACATTTATCAAATCGTATGCTTAATATTCCACGATCTACACAGTTTACCATACTTGACTCTATCCATGCGCACGCTAGTGTAAGAGCCAAGTTTTGTTAAACACACATTACATTTAACGTAGTATGTAGAATATGTACTTTATATTTAATTGTGATTCGATCTATGTATATCTTGTTAAATTTAAATGTTGATATATTTTTGTTTCAACTTAACAAAATTATCAAAGTTCTTAAGTTCAAATAAATATCATATTTTATCTATCATATTGTAGTTTTATCAGATCTATCAGAAATTTTATATGTACCATTACATCATATAAAATTGGTAATTTTAAATATTTTGTTTCAAAAATAAGTGGTTACATGTCCCAAACAGGTAGGCAGCGATTTATCGGTACTATGTATAACCTAACTCTGACTGCGTCGTTGGTCGTGTTGGTTACAAGCGCGATTGCCGATCGAGAGGGCCTGGGTTCTATCTACAATTTATTAAAAATTGTTCGATTTCAATAACGGCAATGCTTAAAGCGAAAATCGTTATATCATATTGAAGTATGTAATCAATTTATTACCTTTTTTATTACAACCAACGGATACGTTAAAGATAATAATAATACGATAAATTATTCGGTAGTAAAATATAAACGGCAATTTCAATAAAAAAACATGGCAACACTTCATATTTCAATAACTTTGATGCTTAAACCGGGTTCGTTTTTTCAAAATGGTATAACAAACAAAAAAACTTATACAATCATTACAATATTATTTATAAATGTGCAACGTGAATCCTTAATAAATTAAGCATTTTTATTCTGCGACGTTGGATCTTGGCGTAAATTTGGGAGCTTTATCGGAAATCGCAACAGGTTTGGTTACCTTCGACATCGCCGTTTACGTAAATGTCCTAAAGGTACCAGTTTGATGCGCCAAGAAGATATTAAATTTAGATGCGAAATTTCATTGAAAATGATATCAATTACGAGTATTTGCAACATACGAACAATTTGTTTGACAAGAATGTTTTCGTTAGACGTAGACCTTCGATGTCATGAAGATTAATTTAAAGCATTTGTTGGAGATGATGTCGGAGATGATAGACAGGTACAGAAATAATAGGCTCACTTATCAATTAGATCTCAATAGT
>DWDW01001792.1:0-11052 GCA_018245635.1 Mimoniades versicolor eupheme | reverse complement strand
CTCGCAGAACACAAGTTCCAGCATCTCCTACGCTGCTGATACGCCTGCGCTGGTATCCCGGAAAGGGGTTTGGGGATGTATCCATTATCCACCTCGACAAGGGTAATAATTTGATTGTCGGTATTTTTTGTAATTACTTTCACAAACCGTGAAAGTATTTACGTTCATAACTGTCAGGACTGATCGTGTTCATGCGTGTAGAATCACATATCATTTAAATTGAAATAAAATATTGAAATAATCGTGAAGTTATTTAATTTAAACTCGTTAGAGCGGCTGCATTAGAACTGGGAACTGGCATATTAAAATTGTTTTCTTGCACTTGACACAAAAACGGGTATAAAACACTAATTCGTAAATTTCATATCTGTCTGTTGTCCGCTCTATGGTTCTATTTGACAGATGATATGCCTCCTTGCCCATTGTTTCGTGAGATAGATGCTAATGTGAAAAGGAGGTTAAATTTATATTATGAAACCCTTTTAAGCACTGGTTTTTACAGTCGTTTAAAGCTTTTGTCTGACGAAGCAGGTCAGAAAGCCTGATTATTTCAAAAAACAACTTAAAGTATTAATGTATAATTTAACCCACGTATCCTGAATTCTAAACATTTCGCAGTTGATAATTGTAAATAAGTTAAGTTGAAATCAGTCGCATAAAGTTCAACGTATTTATGTGAAATTGATAAAGCAACCACAATTGTTACGAGAATTTTAAACGGGAAATAATATTTAAATAGAGATAAGTTAAAATGAAACAAATACTCAATAAACGAGTCGGTTCGTTAGGGGATTATGACACAATGCATTATTTATGTGGCAAACACGTTCGCTCTTCATTTAAATATCGCTACATGCCGCCGAATATATATTTGCCTTAAAACAGCGACATTTTCTGACAGTACTCGTATCTCGCTCACAGCGGTAACGTATAAAGCGGTAACAGCCGTTTTTCTACCGTGCTGATGCAAATCGCTATGAAGAAAGTGAACGAACAGCAGTGAACGAGTGATCGAATGGCAAATAAGTGTCAGTTGATGATAAGACGATAAATACTTTTACATGCATCAATAACTTTATGAATTTTTAATGTATATTTATACCATACATTTCAGTGTTTGAGGAATTTTCTCTTCTAGAACGAGTTTTGTTCAATATATACAACATTTACAAAAATATGTCACTTGATTATAAACATTTTTAAAACAATATAACCTTTGTTTCTTGTTGCAAGGCAACGAGCACCTTATGTGGATGTCATAAAGTTTACATTTTATTTGCGGATTCATATGTTCCTGGTTACTTGAGAACTATCTGGAACGACCGTTGTATTGAATGGTAGCAACGCCTCTCCGTCGGAGTATACATTAGCGTCTGGATTGTAAAACCAGATGTTCCGTTGACACTGGAAACCAACTAAGACCAACTATACAGCGATAGCGTAACCTGTAGGAGGATGAAATATGTTTTCCTAAAAACGATCTTATTCATAATTTTGTTGCATTTGACATTTAATAAAATTATCGTCGACGTCATTTGCATCTTGGACCCCTCGCATCCTAATACGTATGACATTATTATAAAAAAAACATTTAAAAATCCAAATGTAAACTTAACTTACAGGCATTAAAAGAATGTGTAGAGATACTGATATATGCCAGATCGTGTGATCGACACGTTCCACTGCTAAATACAAGAATAACCCCCTCCGACGTTGAACTTAGTATTCGTGTGAACCCAGTGTTACTGAATAAGATATGAGGGTGCAAAATTTTCTATTACAATGAAAGCGTATGAGAACATTTTATTGGTAAAGAAACAGTCATAGTATTTCCCTCTCGTAGTGCATCTCTTTCTGTCTAAGACTGTTTATTGCTAGTATTACATCGGTCATATTTTACATGGAAAAAAAAGGTTTGTTTAGCTGTAGCCTTGAGTAAATATTTAAAAGTGGCGGACAGCAGCCGAGAGTCATCGCCTGTGTCCAGACACAGAGGTAAACGTTACATCAATTTAGAGTTTCATATGGCAGCTCAGACGTGTTTTTTGTTTCATTTTTTTGTTTCATTTGTTATTTTAAAAGTTTTAAATAAAATGTTTTGAAATATTTGCCGTAACAAATAATACCAGGATATAATATTCTGTTCATGAAATACCACCACGTTTATTTCTCTTTACGTTATTGTGAGAGTGAATATATTAATGAATGAATGAACCGATAAATTAACGACTCACTCACTAAATCATGGTACTTCTTTGGTAGAAAATTATTCGTAATCTCATACCTGATGAATCTGACAGATATTGACGACAGGTCTTAGATAGAATCTTAATGCTATTTACAACTAAATATTACTAGAAATGGGCAGTACTAGTCAACGCTGCTGCTTATGTATTATTTTAAAAAGCTTTTAGACATACCAGATTTCGTAACGACGTCTTAATATTAAACTTGAAACGTCTTCAGCGCGAGTGTGATCTGATTACCTTACTTGCAGACTACAACTAAAATTAGACCAGAGTTATCTCGATATCGAATGATATTGTATTGATGTTTCACATGTTTTTGACCTGATATTTGTTCGGCTGATTTTCATTTCCATAAACAATATTTCGAAGAACAATACTTAAACTCAAATTTATAAAATGCTTAATTGAATTTTTTATATCTACATAGATCTAAAATATGTAATGTAGGTACATGGTATTTAAAATTTGTGATCTTAAATAATATCTTGCTAACTCATCTGCGGGATTGTGGAGATTATAATGCTTTTAAACAAACGTAACATCACCCCTGTAATCCCCGACAAGGCAGACAGAAGAATGTAGAATACTCCCACGTTTCACCAGTTTGATGGATGTAAATAAGAAGAGAATAAGCGCGAAACTCTAAATAATTCACTCCAAATACCTCCCTAGACATTAAGATTAACATTACATACATCAAGATAATATATTATGTATGTGTACACACTTTTAACTGTGTTATTGTTAAAAGCCTAAAATAAATTTGCTGTGAGCTAATTCCGTTCATTGTTTCGTTGCTCGCTCGGCAGTAACGTCCGCTCCGTTGGAGTGCTAATTGCGAGTATGCGAGTATGCGAGCCGAGCGTACGTATTTCGCAAATGAAGTCTATAAGGCGGGCGGGCGGGTGGCGCCTTGCGAGGCCATGAAACATGCGTCTTCAGTTAACACATCTTCAGTTTGTAATCTTAAATATTTCGAAAAAGAGTAAGGGCATGGTCAAAGAAAAATATTGAATAGGATTATCTTTTAAATGTCACGATTTTGTGTTCAGGTTTATTGCAAAGAGGAGAACAATTTAACTTGGACTTCGTGAATAGTGACATCTAGTGTCAAGTTATATAGAATTAGGAACACACAATGGTTTTAATTAAGTTAGCTTTTAACGGTTTAGGGGCCCTTATCGAAACAATCTCAGTCGGGCGCAGATATCCCTTTAAATGCGCAATAAAAGAGCACAAACCACGAACACACTTTACTGGGAACGTCGACCCTATTCCCAGATGTGGGGGCCTTTTATATCGTACGACCACGTCACGACTCAATATGAATCAAGGCCTTAGTAGTAACATTGTAAGATCTAAAATATTTAATTCATTCTACTATTTTCATATACGAGTAAGTGTTGCGCATTCAGGGAAACCTATTGAGAATCTTCGGTGGTCAATTGATTTTAACGTCTTGTACCTGGCTTTTGGCTAGCACGAAGTTATATGTGATAATTGGCTATCTTGTTGTAATAAATGACATAAACGCGTCATCGTCGCGCAAGGACCAAGGTTCATCTCATTAGACACACCTGCCCAAATTGCCAGACCCTTTTCCTCGTATTGTGCTAACGGCTCTATTACAGGGATTATCAAAGAGGGGAAATTTGAGTGTTAAACACAGAAGTACATAAACCGTGTACAATGTTCGGACACTGCCGTTAAATAAGGTTATAAGGCGGCGCGCACACTGGAATGTTTTATTAACGTACGTGATTTCGTTACTTACATATACGACTTTATTTGATATAGAAATTTAAATACTTCTACCATTTAACATTTAACAAGTAATATATACTGACATTGGAATCTTCTGTCATTTTTAATTGTACGCTTCCAAAGTTTTTTTGAAGAACGCGATACGAGTACAGTTTGAGATACTACATGCATTTTTATATTTAATTTCATATTTGACGGATATCATAATGGTATATATAAATAAACGTATTAAAAAATAATTGCATGTTTCGTGGTCATAGTGAGGTAAACGAAAAATCTAAATGACGTTTTGATTTAACTCTAAAATCATCTAATCAAATACTCCGCATAAACAATGAAATAAAGTGCACCCACTTAATTTTCATCAATAAATCTAACAAACAAAGGGGTCGCTTGGTCATTTTTTGCAATCACAATGACATACAGCAACTGTTTCTTTAATATATCTATTGAGTTCATTCACAATACTTTAATGATCATTTTTCCTGATTCTTGCGTGTAGTTACACAGAACATATAAATAATAATGACTGATTATTGTAATAAGCACATATTATATATCTATGTACATGTACGTACGTATATTACAAACGCTAATGGCCTCTAAGCCACAGTAATAGCGCCACAAAGCCGCCAGATCTAACCCGATCCGTCAAGGAGCGCAGCTAACAGCCGATTGATCCAATTATCCTCTAATTACACAACATTATGTTTGTTCATTATCTAGTAATTATCAAAGTTTTCTGAACGCTTGATGCACCAGTATTGATTGCATTTAAAATTAATGACATTAGTAGGTTATTTAGTAATCATTTCCATTGCTTAACGTTCATACGTGACAAATTATAGGCGTGGTAACTTACAGGCGACGTTTATCAAATGAAAGGGCACTTAGGCCGGCTCACACCCACAACCGGTTTCCATCGTAGCATAGCACCTCCGTATCTGTTTAGAAATTTTTATATTGAGTATATATTTTTAATAACATCTTGTAACATCTGACACGGTCATCTGATCCCAAATTAAGCATCAAGAGCGCTTGTGTCATAGCAACCGGACGGCTGTTGTAGTATTAATACGTACTGACATATTTTTTACACACAGGCACAGAACAAATATTTGTGCTAGTCATGCAAATGTTTGTTCTATATGAGAAACGAACCCGCGACCCGAAACTGTATCAGCACAGTCTCTGCCTAGCTTAGGTTCGATCATCATCATCATCAGCCTATTGCAGTCCACCGCTTAACATAGGGACAGGGGCTATGCCCATAATCCGCACGCTGGGCACCTAGTACCCCGGCATGGGGTCAGGGAATGTATTCCTACTCCGCCCCAACATAGTATATTCCGTCCGATTACGGAATAGGTTCGATCGGCTTGTGGCAATGATTATAAAATATTGTTCAGACTATTAATATGTCATCGGAGTATTATGTACCACCAGTTCATGAAGTTTTCCGATAATAAAAATCTCTATAATAAATATCGAGGTCACCAATCTTGCACATGCCCTCATTTCATACGTTTTATTCAATATCAGTGCTTCACTGCTTCAACTTCACTGCTTTGTTCGTCGAGTGATTTAAGCGCAGTTGTTGATATAGGCTTCGCTTTGATCCCCGTGTTGGATAACATCAAGTTTTCTTAACTTGAAATTCCTAGTAGTATCTCGAAGTTTTGGTATGTGCCCGGTATAAAAAAAAGAGATCCATTATGGGATGTAAATAGGTAAAACGTGGAAGTGTACAACACTCCCACGCCTGTCCCTTCGAGGATTACAGGTATGGTGTTACCGGTGTAAGGAAGTGTATTTGTAAGTCGTAGCCGTAAGAATGACAGGTAGCGATAAAACTGCGGCTACGGAATGAAACCTGTCCGAGTATGGCTATTGAGCGCTATAATGCCGGAGCTCTTAATACAAATAACTAACTTGCTGGACAGAATCCCGGCAAATCTAATTACCGCTGCCAACAATTATGAAGTCGTAAACGCGTTTTACGATATTGAATGCGTCAAAGTTTACCGTTTGATTAATTATTAAAGATATAGTATATTTTTTATCGGTACAAAAAGTTCCATTAAGTGCATATTATGTTTTATACTTGATATACGTATTAAAAAAAAAATATATAATATATTCTACATATTAATTACATTCTTCTGGAAGAGATCTCTATAACGATAAGTAGCGTCATTGAACATAATTTCTTATGTGTATGTTCTTCGTATATTTATTAAACAAATAACAATAAATAAATAAAATAATTACACTTTAATAGTTACTATGGTAATAATAATAGTTACTATGGTAATAATAATAGTTACTATGGTAATAATAATTGAGGACCTGCCTCAATGAAAATTGGACAGATACTGATTCTAGAGGTAAGTATCAAGATAGGTCGGTAATGGTTAGGCAAAGTGGAATTTTGTAATTTTTTAAGGAGTCAGACAATATTTTTTCCACTGCGAAGGATATACGACAGATGTAAGTGAATAATTAAGTGTTGAACTTTTGCAACGTTTGCGACAGTTCGGACAGATAGGTCGCCACTAGCTCGCGCCGCCATCTCCTGGAACCGGAGGAATACAGAAAATTGTATCCTCGAAGAGGCAGGCAGAGGAATGTAGAACACTCCCATAGTTCACCAGTTACGTTTACGTCCCACTATGGAATAGGTGGTGAGCCTGTTGCCATACACCGGGGCATATCCAGACTGCGAGCCACTATTAGAAAATCTGTATTAGAAAATCTAGTATTGCTCGACCCGGGAATCAAACCCAGGATCTCCCGTTCGGCATTCGCACTTGCAACCTACACGACCAACGAGGCAGTCTTTATTATTTCTATTAATTATATTTTTAACTATTTCATTATTATTGCTTTGAGTGTGGTTTGTACCCGTATTGGAGGCGTAACTTGTAATTGCGATAAAAACTTTAATACTGCTATATAATAAGTTATCGGTTATCATGATCTTCATCATCAGTATATCTACTGTCTACTGTTGCACAATACATACGTATAGACCTTTACTCCTCAGGGGGTAGATCTCTGCTCCTCAGGGGATTTGATCATAGATGGACATTAATTTCAAAAATCTCTTTAAGTCATCCCTTTACGTGGACAGGTATTAAGGGGCAATGAAGTACTACACGATAAGTAACTTGAAGAATGATCGTAATTAGGAAGTCATACCGGGGCGGTGAGGGCGCGGCCCGCGACATTAATCTTTCAAAGCGTTCAGGTATTTAATAATGTCGCGATGAACGCACTCCTGACTGCTGTGAGCCTGCGAGCTAAAGTTCCACCACAAAATTGTAACTCGAAGGGTTTTGTGTAACGATCATCTCACTGAAACTCTATGGTGACGTGATGTCACTAAGTATATAGTAGTCTTATAAATTAGTTAAGCGGTTTCTAGCATTTCTATTCGTACGACCTATTGTTCGAGGCCGGTTGTGTACAAATAGATAGGTGTTTAAACAACAGCGACTAGTCGCGATTGGAGGTACATTTAAGACTCCTCTCACGTAAAAAATAATAACGGTACGGTTACCATTAGTTTCCTCGTTAGCGCGTGCTCTTTTGAACTGTTAGGGTTTTAAATTTCACCCCATCCTTTATACAAAAAATGACGTTTCTGTATTACGTCTGTCTGAGATTTGTAGTCACGGACATCGTTAGTCCGGTGGCCATGAAAGAGGATACTGTTGTGAATATTGGGTATACATAATGGTGTGTTCATGGCATGCAGTACAATTTTGTTTATAGTATTATTTGTTTGTCATTTCTTTCGTGTGTCATCTGTTGAGGTCTGATTCTAATGAAAAATAAAGAACAAGACGTTCATCGAATGAATGATATACCGAATAATAAGTTTTCATTTTTCGTGTGACATTTATTATGCTACAGAAATATGTAGAGCTGTTTTCGGTCTACAAAACCGTACACAGAGGATTTTGGCAAAAGTTTCTATCAATTAACTTCTAGTTTTAATGGTTGTAAGAAGACAACACAAAAGTTGCACAATACAATCCTATCAGTTTACAAGCCACATTATCCGTGTCGGATGTTTCGCCAAGGATTCGGAAGGTAATTTTAAAAGACCGTTAAATAGCTGTCCCGCGCGGCTGTCGCCCGACGCGCGCCTTTATATAAAGTTTATACCATTTATCATTACAACCTTGTGTACGAGGTTTGGGAATATCACGAGTTTATTTTTACTTCTTTTTAGAACATTTTCTTATGTTGAGAGATTTTCTTAATAGAATGAGAATACCTGGAACGTGTTTTCGGTTACTACTGCAAATAAATTCCTACTGTAGATATTCTTTACCAGATCGTTTAATGGTTGTACTTTTACTGCGCATTCGTTAAGCATATATATTTAAAGTACTTTAATTTAACATAAATGTACTAAAAATACAATATAGGATGCATTTTAATGCAATCTCTGAAAAGTATACAGTTTGTAAGTATTTGTCATGATCGACCTTTTCCCCGTGACATTCTTACAGACGGGTGTCCTTTCAGAATGGGAAGCATGCTTATGAATACAATGAAATAAATCTGTTACTGTTTAATTGGGTCTTCAATGCTAATACCTCTAAAATGTCAAATTAGTGGATCGTCACCATCCTCAGAAATCATGCACCACTCACAGCAAATTTTGTAGTAATCCTCATGCAACAACGATGTCGCCTTGACAGTTCATCTGAAACATTATTTTTCAAGAGTAAAACTTAAGAACTAATGGTTATGATTTGAAGCAAATATTTGGTCCATTTCCGACGCACGACTCGACTCCCCGAAGTCATGAATCGTTTGAACCCATGCTCTTGTAGCGCCGGCTGTTTTTTGTAACTTTTGAATAATGTCCCTTCCAAGGGATTCTTGGAGCACGTGTTGTCCTTTAAGACATATAAACTACTCTATTCAAGTCGACAGTTTATTAAATTGAATAAAACTAAGTCACAAAATCCGGCAAAGAGGCGCCAATGAAGAAGGTCAATGCACAGCACTACCAAGGACAGGGGATTTATAAATGCATCTAAATTAGAACTCGAATTCTGTTACACAACGGTGGAACGTACATATGTATTTTACTCTTGAAGACTAAATTGAAACATTAGAAGATATAAAACTCAGGTCGGACGTCGACACTTCCGGCCCGCGTTGGCGCAGCGCCAGAGCCGTCGGCCAGGCGACAACGGTTCACGTGGATATCATAAATCGATGTCGTACCAGTAGATCGGGCAAATCTCCTACTTATCTCTTTATGTCTTAAGCGTCTTATAAGGAAATGGGGCAGCCATACGTAGATTGTGTTATGACGAAGACATAAATTGCAAAATATCTTCAAAGCGGTAGTGCGTAATCTGAGTGCAAGTCTATAGGTTATTTAAAATAGAATATGAAGCAAATAAAGTCTCATAAGAAAACGTGAGATTTAGTTTTATTTTTTATTCAGATTGATGCTTGACTAAAAGACAAATACTGAACATTACATCTGGCATGCACGCTTGATTACTGAACTATTTATATCTTTTAATTCCTAACTTTTTAGATTAATTTTCATTCTTAATAATTTTATCATCAACATCATGATCAACAACAATTTTACTGTCCCCTCTGGGATAGGGGCATTATTTCGAAATAACAACGGGTAAGTACAGTCAAACAAGCAATGATAATCTTGAGGTTTGGAACCCCGGCGAGCACATTATTGATAAATGTAAGGTGTTATATGTAGGTGTTTCCGCGATCTGTTCCGTTATTATAACATCAAATGATATTGCAAACACATAACGTTGTAAAATAAGAGACGCGTGCCAGAATTCCAGACGTACAACTACATTGTACACAATGTATCTGCACATATGTAGCTTACATGCACTGCTAGGCTACTAATATTACGAACGTAAAGACTACTTATGTAACATAAACATTTCGAATATACTAAAAAAATGAGTGTTCCACCGAAGGAGCTGTAAACGTTTGTCCGATATAATGACACTTTTGATGTCAATGAAACTTTCCTTGCATGTAGAAGTACACTCCTTTTGTACTATTTGATCCTCGAGATTGATACTTTATAAATAAGCCGTGTGCGTAAATATTGTGCCAGCTGTAGTTAGCTACTGTACTTTAAATAATATAATTAGTAAAACGTTCTCTAGAATTGTTAAAATTGTTAAATACATACCGCACATGTGTTGTGCCGGCTGCCAAATTTGAAAGTTTCCCAAACGAGTTCGGCCAAAATTTGCAAATTGTTTTAGGACACGACAAAATCAAATCGTTATTGACGTTTTTGCGGTTTCGATAAAATGAGTCGGCGACGTGCAAACTGGATTCTATTTTCCGAATGGAATCCGTAGCAAATTCTAAACGTGTTACTTTCCGCGCCGATATTAGAAATTGCTGGAGAATTATGATAATATATATGACGAATGTTATTTTATAATGTGTTCGGAAATGTAGACCCTGTTGTATGCTCTCTGAAGTTCGTTATTGAGAGTACTGTTACTACAAGCCAATTATGATGTCTGCATGTTCTGTTAAATAAATCCAATTAAAGAATTTCGCTGATATAATGAAATATGGCAGTTCGATATAAATATTAAATTTAATTCGCGAATGTAAATGGAAACGGCAAATGAAAAGTAAAGTCACAAATTAAATAAAATGAGTGCGCCACTGTCCGATTATAACGTGGCTTTGTGATGTTACAGGAAATATGGATATTGTGCATTCAGGTCGCATGCAGTAAATCGTTGTGGAAGCTCTCAGAGTATATTTATAGGTCCAATCATTGTTTAACATGTAAATTACTTTATACTGCTTCATGTAAATTTACTTCTAATTTTTAATTAAAAAATCTTATTCTGAACTTATTTTAGTAAGCCGCAGTGAGCATAAAGATAGATTTTATTTAGTTCGTTTGTCGTGTTGCCTCGTTGGTCGTGTTGGTTGCAAGTGTGACTGCCGATCGGGAGGTCCCGGGTTCGATTCCCGGGTCGAACACTACAAA
>DWDW01001791.1:0-11053 GCA_018245635.1 Mimoniades versicolor eupheme | reverse complement strand
GACCAGAATGAAGACAGCAGAGCATTCTATCGAGAATACTCAATAATTGGATTCGAAGGGAGAGAAATTTAGCCAAAAAAAATGTTCAACAATTTTTCAGTTAACTAGACGAGGATCTCGCCATGATCACGCTTCATCATCGCTTTTTTTGTCAAAATGTGTTGAGTACACTGCCACGGAATTCTTATTACTGACCCGCTTTGGATATATTTCGCGTATACTGAACTAATATTCCCCAAAGAACTTTCATTCAGTTCGTCTGTCCTAAGTAGCGGAAATCATGCTGCTGTATTACGGCCGGCGCGCGTTGTGTTTTATTTTACAGTATAAAACGGAAAAAGAAGGCATTATATTAAGTAAGAAATATTGTTATAGAACCGAAACTGTTCCTTGCTGTGAACTAAAATATATTACCGCGATGATTTTTCAGTCGATATGCGGCTATATTATGTCCTCAAAGTTTTTTTTTTCTAATATAACATGTGACAGAAATAGCTATAATATTAGAAAAAAAATGGTACTAAAATTGACTGTCTCGTTAGTCGTGTAAGACCGCCTGCCGGTCAAGAGGTCCCTGGTTCAAATCCCTCACTACTCACTAAGTCTAGGTGCATATAAATTTTCAGTAAACCTATAACATTTAGCGCAGTGAAGTAAGAATAAATATGTAATAACTCATGAGTCGATTTGGATAAGCTTTACAGCGAATACAGTTTAGCCGGTGCGGGGCACATAGCCCAGCCGAAATCACGTGTGAAAAATACCTTTTCATCTTGGGAATTCGTGCTGAGTTGCCGAACTCTTATATTTATATGGAGAAAAGTGAAATAAGGAAACCGGAGATACGGTAAAAATGCACAGAGACGGCTGTAGATCCCACTGAAAGTAAGACACGTAGTGCTATACCTTGACTTATTTGACACTTTGAATTGGGACTGCTTGGTCGTTCCAATTGTTATTTTTCAATATTTCCTTCACACGTCACTGAAAAAACGCGTAAGTAATAACTAACTGAAGCTTGTCACAATGCGTCTCATGTTTGAATACTGTCGAGTTTGCGTTAACAGTATAATTCATGTCGCTCGTTCCGTCGTCGTGTCGTCGACAAACGTGTCGTAAATATTAGAACAAAGTTTACCCTTTATTCCGCCAAAACTGTCTCTTTAGGATGTTTTCAATAGTTTATTGCAAAATAATCATGATATTCTTTAACTGATTCATGGCTGTATTTTTCAAAATTGTTTTCTTAAGTTTTTGTGTTAATAATTCCATGGATGTCAACTTTGTCCCCTATAGTCTTTTTCTTTCAATGTTAATATCGAAATCCGGACACTGATATTTTTTTCTTTGCGATTTTTTTCAAAGCCGTCACGAAATAAATGAATTAGCATACCTAATTGTCTCTTGTAATAGGAACAAAAAATGAAGAGCCCCTCCGTAGAAACCGGGCGGCTTTATACGAGGCAATCAAAATTTAGGAATAATTTAACAGCTCAATACACATGCAAAGTCGTGTTTTTAAAACAGGCAAAGTTAACGTAGGAATAAAAGTTACGCAAGACAAGGAAAAGAGAGATTTTAATATTTTAATTAACGTCAGGCAGAAAAAGTGGGGATATTAATTAGCCGACCCTAAATCGGCTTTGCAAGCTTACACAGTCGCGTCCGCGACGTCGACTTAGAGAAAGTATTCACACACGCGTGAAACGAACCTCATTCGAATCAGAAGGAGCTTTGAATAAGACGCTCTCGATGCTCTGTTGTGCGCTCATTCGAATGCCTACTTTGATTTTCTCATTTCAAAGGCAATCCTTTCGTAAAATTATATGATGGAGATAAATGAAACGTTATAAGTGTATTTTCTGGGTCCTTTGTTAGTGTCTTTGAAGTAATGAATACAGATGTCCTGTAATGGATATAACCAAAACCATTTATTACAATGCACTACTAGATACTGTTACATTACAATATGATTTTCATAAATCGGCTTATGTCGTTCTATCGATTTCAGCATTGTGAAAGGATAAACTAGCTGGCGCGTGAACGAACGGCTATAAAATATTAATTAAGTTAATGTTAACGCATCGTTTTTTTTAATATAAAGGTTTACAACATTGCATGAGCTCCTCGTTGATTTTCTATGCATTTCAGGTATTTAGTATTCAAAACCTATTAAAGGTAGACCCTATCTATCTAGGATAATTTCAGCTGCTGCACATTCCGGTTACAGTATTTTTGTTTGTTAATATTAGGATAACTGTGTCGTGTTAGTAGAGACGAATCCAATTGTAAATTTTTAACAAACGAATAACCTACTTTCTAGTATCACTATGCCCCAAATTTAGAGCGTAGGTTCTATTTTAAACATGTTGTAATTATTTTTATTGCTGTTTATTATTTGGTTTAAATGTCACTGACTATAACATTGAAGGAAAATATTATGGTGAAACCAACACTTTTTGGAACTCTTCAAAATCTTTAGCATGTAAAGTCTATAAACCATCCTCGTGCTAAGAGGAGACATTCAATTGGGAAACAATAATTGTGCCTGGACAAGAGACTCATGATAAAAGTTTCATTAATTGCATGACGCATAACTACGCGGTAAATTCTTCGTGGCATTTGTGAAATTTCGAATCGTTATCATGCTTTCGAAAAATCGAATGGCATGAATTGGGGACAGAGCAAACAGAGCAAAGCGGAGTTCGGCTATCGATTCAAGGTTCTCGTTACTTTTTTCGGATTTGCCCCTCTTACGTGCACGACGCAACCACGTAGCCCCGAGCGTCGACAATTACACGTACAGTGCTAGACGGCTAATACAAATCGTTCACCCGAGGGTACGTTTATCCCTCCTTCTCGGGGAGAGGACTATTACATCATTGTTCCGCCGCATTTCGATTTTTATTTCCATTTATTGGTAAAGGAAAATAGACCCTACAATGACAAGTATACCGGACAAATTTATTTTCGTCCCGTACCGCATTCGATTCTGTGTCCGTCAGATTGCCTCTACAATACTACGCCGGAGCGTACTTTGCGATATTGTTTCTACATTTATATTGCTCTCTTGTTTACTTGTACCGCGCTTTTGACTGCAGCTCATAAATGGAATTTTGAAAGGAGATTTTATCGTTATCGAAGTCATTTGTTTCAGGGCAGTATATTTATTGCGTTTGTTCTCTGCAGTGTACATAATATGGTGGTAGGTTTGTTTTTTTCTTACAAAACTACTTATTTATTGATATTACGCCTTGCGTTTCCTAAAATGGACGACCAAAATATAAGTCAACTAATCAGTTCAAAGTGGGATAAAATTAACTGTTTTGATGTTGTAGGTATTGTAATTACATTAGGATAGTAATTGTAAATGTATGATCATATGTTATCACATGTCGATCTTTGTTATAGGCTTTAAACGAGAGACGAGTTAGCTTTCGATCCATGTTAATAACAAAGCGCGGTATAATTTCGTGGTGAATAATGCCCCTGCTTAAACTGGTAGTAGTGTACGTCTTTCAATAATATAATAGAACGAAATCGTATAGAAAATTAGTAAAATCCCCAACACACTTCCATTCCTTATGTTTCATTAACAAAATCTGGAGAAGCCAAGCTAAATTACATAAAAAGTCCTTAAGGAGTCTGTACGTGGTCCTGGAGAGCTATTCTAGGAGTAATTAGTTTGCCATTAAGCTAATATATTGCCACTCTAGTACAGCCCGTTCCCGTGCAATGGGAATATAAAAAGTCAATCCTTGATTCGAACATACGAAGGTTTTAATTATTAAACTTCAATATTTGTCTTACCCTTTAGACTTCAGTCGATTTATATTTAATATTTTTTGAAAGTGTATTCCTTGATTTAAACATAAACTTTTATTTTACCGCTTGCTAGCGTTGCCATTAAAGAATTAATAAATCTTAGGCCTACGTTTATATTTCGTATATCAAAAAAAAATACTTACACATAAAATGAAACAATTTTTGCCTACACAAAATAATATATACTAGAAAAAATTTAATATTAATTGACACAGTGATATTATAATTTGCTTGAAATTTGTATGTACATATATCAATTCAATCATATAATCAATAACATAATATATACATATGTACAACCCTTGAAAGAAAATTCTAATACACTTCAGTTGGACAAGTCAAATTATGTTATACATATTTTGTCATAGCTTCGGCGAAACTAAATCAAGGATCAGAAATTTATTCCCAAAGTCTACAAAACTTACGCCAAGGCAAGAGAAACTCCCTGAATATATGAACAAACATAAGTATGACGGCGCGTTGTTAGAGAGAATTGTTACGACATTTTATGCTGTATTACGTATTATTTGAAGATGTAGACTAATTCAAAGACTTCGAAATTTCAATGTGTCAATTTTCATTTTCACATTAAAGTGAAATTTTTCCTCCGTGGACACAATTTTTCTGTCTAAAATCACAAGCAGACGAAACTGTTTCATATTTTAATCCAAATAAATTAAATATTAGACTCATATAACCGGCATTAAAGGATTTGTAGTGTACAAAATTTTCACGTACATTATGAAGAACGAGCTTTAAAGATTAACTTTGCATTTCGTAAAGCTACAGCGGTCAAAGCTTGTACAAATTTTATTTCACGAGAACGAGAACATAATACATGAACATGAAACTGCGTCGAAATGGAATTAAAAATTACAAGGCGCATTGCCGCTTGCGGGAGGACTTTAGTGGCATTCAATCACCCGTCCGCGCATAACCAAATTAGAGCAATTTAAGTCAGGAAATTGGAAACGCTATCGGGCGTTCGGCGCACCATTGCAACTTCAACGAAGCTACCGCGCTGGCATTTCAGACATCCACCGTTTCGGCTACCCCGCCTAATGTCGGAACAATGCACGAATCTGGACAGACAGCTCCGACCGGCCTCGAAGATAAACGACAATCGCAGAGCGTTGTAACAACTGATTGATATACGGCCTGAGATGATATCGTATCTATAGTGTAGTTAAGCCAAATTCCGGACCCGCCTCAGTTACAGATCGAGAGCCGCTGACAGTAAACGATGTTTAGTTAGCGATGCAAACACGTAGGAGCACTATCTATCTGTACTGGATTGTTTGACGTTTATACAGTACCCTAGCTGGAAACACAACAATCTGTGCAACTTGTTTGTTTTGGACGATTTATTGCCAAGTGCTGGTATTAACGATAGATGCAATCGCTAACTAGGCTTTATATTATGAGCAAATTGGGAATGAAATGTATTTTAAGAATTTATAGAAAGGAAAAATACGTATTAAGATTAAAATGTAATTTATTCAAAATTGGTTCGTTAGAACATTAATTTTTTGTACGTCAAAATGAAACTACCACCGCTTCAGAAAATGCCTCGCTATGGAGAAGAACCTGCGAAAGAAACTCCATAAGTGTGTTTCTACATCTTTTGAAACAAGCATTTATGTTAAAATACAAACTAACTTGTTGTGGAGCTGGAGTTACATCACAAGCATTGTAATAAATTTCCTCAAATTCCAATTTTTTAAATTTTATATTTAATAACCTATTAAAATCTCTTGTGATCACTTAATGTTTAGAAATTTCTTATAATACCGGTATATTACGTAAGTTTTTATTGTAAGTATATTTTAATTCTTTACCGTCCCTTTCAAATAAATTCGCTGTGTATTTGAAGCCTCTTCAATTTTTCCGTACTTCAAATTAATGTACTTCCCCTTATTTATTCAGCATTTCTGAAAGGATCTCTTAACGAAATGCATTGTACAAAAAAATAAATTAATTGAGCTATTACGTATTTAGTTTAAATGTGAGCTGTATTATGACGTCGATTATTCGAACATACACTGCCCGTTAGAACACATTTAGAACGAATTTCTAAAACGCGATTGGAGGCAAGCGAATATGTCGATAGTTAGCACATAGTTGACAGCAAATGCTAAGATAATAACAAGAAGTGGTACAAGTTGCAGTGAAAGGATGCACACGTCTTGGGAGGTAGTTATCGAAGGGAGCGACGGTCAGAGTTGGTGGGAGCCAGACGACTAAAACAATAGCGAATCAAGCATGCAACGGAACTTTCTCAAAGACACCCTCTCGTGCGTGCGACGCTTAGCGAAACTCACTAACTTTATATTGGGTAGGAAACTTCATCGTTAGCCGGCGAGAAGCCTCGATCCAGTAATATAAGGCATCAGATTGCAAGAGAGCGCACTATTAATCCAAAGCACTTAGAACACTACAGTTCCATAAGGCACTGAAGAGGAACTTAGAGCAAAGTTAACTTTTAATATCCGCTAAAATAAAGAGTCCATGTTAAATAATATTACGTAAAATTGAGTAACAAAACCGTAAAAAATGTAGGATCACGACTATTTCGCTTCCGTTTGTAAGTAAAAAAATAATATTCGCTAAGAAGGAAATATTTAACTAAACATCTCGGCCAAAACTCTTGTGAATAAAGTTGTTCTCTTAACATTAAATACAAGATCGCTTTAGCGATGCAGATAGACAGATAAAGACGGCATACATTTTCATGAGAGAACAGAAAAAATAAACATAATCAGTCCGCGGAGAAAATGTGAGGTCCAAGCGTATGTTTTACTCGAGGAGGATAACATTGGTGGGCATGATCAGCATGTTGAGAACTAGAAGGTAGTAAATACCATAAAAGTGTGAAAGTATAATAGCTTGTTATACGCAGCTACTTGAATTGAAATTAGAAAACAACAAACCCCCTAATCGGTGTAGGCTTCAGAGATTACACAGGTCGTTCGGCTAATTAATTTTTAAGTCGACATTTCGGTGTCGGGCGGCATTTGACTTCGAAGTGATTTCAGCTACGATTTACATATTAATATTTGGTAAGGTGTCATTGCGGCTCATTAAATAAAAATAAACATAAATACGTTGAATTTAATAGCAAATATAATCTCAAACAATCTACTGATGGGTTATTTACTATTACTGTTTCGTATGTAAAAAAAAACCTGTCTACTGATTGATTTTTATATACATATATGTATGTCTGAGTAAGCGCGCTCATGAAATAAAGTGTAAAGATAGCGATGTGTACACAATTTGATAGACAAGAATTAAGCGAATATGCGGTGCTATGTACGTGCTGCAGAACTAATTTGCTACCTTTAAACTTTCGCTCGAAATTGCCGCGACTACTTCATACATAATATGTGTTTGCGTTAGCTTAATCGTCTAACGCTATGAAATTATCTCGACGCCTTATGTAAAGTCATTTTAAAATTTAAAACACTATAAATTTATGTGTTACATAAGTCCTGATTTATTTAAACAAATATTTTCCTATGTATTCTGAATAGATCGTTGGAGTTTTCATTTTATACACCGAACGATTTAACTTTAAACTTTATAAAAAATAAATTAAGTAGACATAAAAAATGAGAATCAATGTCTACGGAAGACATTGACTTAATGAATATTGCCCATTGAGATAAGTAAGCTGTGGCAAAATATTCCTTCAGCGGAAAGTCAGATTTAAATATCTCATTTTTATAGAGCTCTTGTTATTAGGCAGGTCTTTAAAGAGTATATTAAAACTACGGAGGGCGCGTTATCTTTATTACTCATTAGTACAACGGCTGCAACAGCACTTTAAAGTTCGAAATGGGGAGAATTCTATGAAAGAATGCTCAGGGGAGGACGCACGTATAGATCCGTTTTATTCATTCGACAGGGACCGTTGTGTCGTGCCGAACAAAATTTGCGCCGACCGTTCGGGCCATAAATCCGACGTTTCCTAAATCCTTGAAAGGGCACTGTTGAGCCAGCTTTCATCAGAAAATTCTCCATTATCTGAAGGAAATCGTTACCGGGGTTGAACCTCGCCCACCCTTCGGCCCCGACCCGACGGGCTTTCATTTACGACGGCGTTGCGTGCAAGCGTCCCCGCGGCCTCAGCTTCAGGTGGGCGTAGTCATTGTGTTCGGTATTTAAGTGGCTCATTTGATATTCTGAGACAGTTTGCATTCGGAAAGCTCGCACGTGGGGACTACCGAAGCGGTATCGAGACATCGGTGTCACGGAGCGCACGCACGCCGCCGGCAGTGCGCGTTCCGTACAGCAGTCATAATGGCAGGACTTCGATGTGATCGCCATGTCGCACGTGACGTACCGTTACCGGATATGTAATCCGGTACGATCCGGACAGCTCTATACTCCCTACGCACACACAGTACGAATTACGTCAAGTTTGCGCAATGTTTATCCACAAATACACTAATGAAGGCACCTACAAAAGCGACTAGATTGTTAATTAAACTTTCTCAAATTGTGACACCCGTACAAAATGATGCTGAGCAGAGAGTACAGTGCGCGGCTTGAATGTTATTGAATTAATTTGTAATCAGAATTCTCGGTGTGCGTTCTTAGTGGATCCAATATTAGAATTAATTTATTTATCTTACTACGATATACATTTTAGGCTTCTTATGTGAGGTTACACGTTTTGATTGGTTCTGACTCAGGCAGTTAATTGGCGGGATAAGTTAGATCACGTGCCCGTTTTATGGTAACCTAGAGATTACCTTTAGGGATGGATTTACCTTCGTAGTTGTAATGCTGCGTAGTACAACGATTGTATTTGACGAACAATGAAATTAATTAAGATCTACGTTTCCAATGAATTTTAGAAATGTTACGTGACATCGATGTTATTTAAATGCCGTTACCTACTTTGCCAATAGGCTAGTTTTTAATTACAATAATAGCAGTTACATAGTACTCTGTAGACACAAAAAGAAAACCAAAAGACACCATCATTACGCCGCCGACCAAAAGGAATAACCATTCCCTTAATCATTATTCTTAAAGACTCTTCATTAAATTCCTTTTATCTCTCCCGGGATATTTCCTTCGCTTGGCATCAATCACATTCATTCCGAAAAACTCGTTGGCTTTATTCTAAACTCTCATAATAGGTAATGAAGGTTTTGATCGTCGCGGGCGACTGGCTGGGGCTGATTACTTTGAGAGCTGGCACAATGACTCCCCGCTGTAGCCAATGTTGAATTCTGAAAAGTTCCTTAGTCCGCATCCATGCTAGATACGGGCCTAATTACGGCGAAACTTTTGTAGATAGACACCTGCTCTGACTCGCGACCGCCAGACAAAGACTCAACTTATCGCATCTCTACAGCCCCGCCCAGACGTCCCAGTAAATATAGACCCTGATTATTCCGGCCCAAGATTCGTTTTTCAATACCGTATTTTCAAGCGAGTCGATAGATTGTTTGTTAAACGTTTGTTATTCTATATCGGTTCAAGTTTTAGAAATTGTCTCTTGGTAGGAGACACTGCTAGGTTATGTTACTTTATTTTAAAATTATTTACATTTAAGTTAATATTTCGTTGTATTTTAAAATGACTAATCCTTATAATTATATGTATATGTAGATGATGTAGATTTATGAAATTCTAATAAATTATTTTATAAAATGCCATCATAATATTTTATTAGCGATTCATAAAATGGCAGTATAATAATTTTGTTAGCAATGAGATAATCATATATAGACATTCTTTAACCTCGTTAGAATTAAAAAATATGGGGATTGGTCAACATATCTTATTTTAAAATATGATCGAAAAAAACCTATTATAAATTGTATGCGATGCGATTGATAAATAATTAACTTTAAATTGTAAAGAACTACTTTAAAGATCAACATTGAAGTACCATAAATCACCAAAACATTAATTTCGCTACTACTTTAAATACTTTTAACTTTTATACTTAACTAACTACTTAAATAAATTTTTACTTTAAGCATTATAAAATGTTAAAATCAAGAACGAAACTAAGTGCTAACTTGTGATATTAATGGTTGAAAAATAAAAACCTGGCCTTACTTGCGATTTGAGAATACCCCTGGGTTATTAAACCAATGTGATCAATCAATTTATTCATACAGTTAGATAATAGCAAGGTTTATAATGTGAGTTATAATGTCTTAATAGTTTATTGTGTGAAACTTCTTCGTTATAGAAGGAGTCTCGCTACAAATAGTTTTATGTTGGTTGATGCACTTACCGGTCCGAATTGCTCGAAGTAGTTCTTGACATCCTCCAGCGTTGTGGGTGCTGATAGCCCGCCAACGAAGATTTTCTTTGTCCTGGTCACCATCTGCAAGGGAAAGGAAAATCATTATTTTCGTGACATATCAATTATTCAGTGCCTAATTATTATTCAATAAGAAAACGATAAAAACATGAAAATGACAAAAACCGAATCCTAGTAGTTAATGATAATTTACACTTGATGAAAAAGACAATGTAACTGATAAATATATAAATACAGATAGATAGGAAAAAAACGAAGTCAAGCCGTGCGTAACTGTACAGCCATATGACAGTCAGTGATAAAACGTATTACTTATAATATCACTTAATCATGATAATATGAGAAATGGACGTAGTGAATGATAACTCATAAGAACAAAACTACTGCCGCTAAAACTGAACTGTTAAGATTTGCCATCCAGCTGGTAATGCGAAAACAATTAGACGCGAACAAACGCACACCGGGCGGTCGAAATGTAAGAATAATTACCGTTAATATATTATGCAATCCACCCTCAGAGGTTAGCGGGGATAGCGGATATTTCTGAAGTAGGTACGAATAATAACTCTGTAATGGCTGGAGACCGACGCTAGACTGCTCAGATTGTTTTCCAAATAAATACCTGTTTACTAACGCCTTTTATCTACTTATTCGTCCTATATTTATAAAAGGTTTTACTTGATACCTTTTGTCTCGAAAAGTGCGTATTGGGTTTCTATGTTTACCCTGTCTTGATACTCCTTGTATATGTACATTATGAAAGTATTTCGACATGAGTGCACGTTTAACTTGTACTGTGAATAAAATACGTAATAATAGCAATATTTTAATTGTTAAACAATAACGTTAATTTAATTTCTAACGTTCAGAAATCCTCAATCCCATTGAACATGGAAATATTCATTGAATGATAACAAATAGAAAGGCAGAGAACCG
>DWDW01001790.1:0-11054 GCA_018245635.1 Mimoniades versicolor eupheme | reverse complement strand
GTTTATTAAACCCGCATATAAAACTTGTTTACCATCGAAAAACCACGGGATGTTTACAACTACTCATTCTAAAATAATATTTGAATTCGAAATTAAAATCCAAATATAATTTTGTTAGTGACTACCAAAACTTATTTACTTCTACAATTTAATATGGAAACGAATTATTGAAAAAAATCTTTATTAAATTATACTTTAATTAAGTTTAAAACCTCTATCAACATTTTAAGTCACTTAAATCAAAATGAATTACATAAACCACTTTTTTTACCTGTTAACAATTAAAAGCGACTTTATGTAAAAATATTCACAAATACATATATAATTAAAACGTCTTGAATAACTTTAAATGTTACTGAAAACAACTGATATTCTCACTTAAGAAGTTAATACCCGACATTTACTTATCTTTGCGTTTCTCGTTCCTCAGCGGATATTTATTACCGAAATATATACAATCTTATATTATCGTCCGAGATAATAATAATAATAATGTTTATTGATCAGAACACGTTACTTTTAATGTAAATATCTCTCTCCTACTAAAGTTTGAGCCGTGGTCTAAATCTGAAATCATGTTACTGAAATATTTGTACGTTTTCTTATATCTTTTGAATAAAAACAAAATAGTTAAGAAGACAAGTCTATACAAATGAAATCATCAAAATATATGTTACCACTACCTGTTTTGTGTGTTTATGGGTGGTGTATATAATATGTGTCCATACATTATGTATTATATCAACCAACTCAAAAGGGTAAGACGTCTTTCAAAATAAAATTAACTTAAATTTGCTTAAGCATTTTGTACACTTCAAGCGATGCTACTAATAATATATTTAAAACCAGTATAAATCTCTCTACGATTGCTGGATAGAGCACTGCAACACTTTTGCCGCTAAGTAGCAGCGCTCGAAATATTTTGATACTAACAGTTATTAAGCTGTAACAGACAAGAACATAATTATAATATGAGTGCCAATTTAAATCAAATAACCCAATAACCACAATATAAAAGTTGTAACTGGTTTCTTTAAAAAATCTCTGATGAAACCTTAGAGTCATATTACAATCGCTCATTACTTAGATATGTAACAAATGTTATATAAACAATATGATGTACATACTAATAATTTAATTTATTCATTTATGGATCGTCATAACATTTTATGACACAAACAAGTAACTTCAAGTAGGTATATTATGCAATGTGCATTAATGCATTTATATCAATTAAATAATTAAACAGTGCTATGAGATGAATGAGTGTGAAATTAATATAAATATCGAGTACTAAGCTCCTCTGCCTCCGAGTAAGATTACTTTTTAAAGTAATCTTTCTACAGTTTCTAAGAAATAACAATAGTACAGTTATTTTTACATATATGATATAAATATGTATCATTGTTATTTATTTCTTTGTATAATAATAAAAATATAATCGAGGAACTGTTTACATATTGTTGGTACAGAAAACAGAGTATGTTCACATATTGGTCTTGTACTTGTACAACATTGTATATAACAGAAAGCATTACCTACGGACTATAACTACAGGGAATTAGTAACTACATGGCAATAGAAATTACATGGCATTAAGAACTACATACATCACATTAGTTACTACTAGGAACTGCATAGAAATGTTTGGGAAAATGCACAAACTAAATGCGCTGACAATGTTGAAATTCCGTTTTTATTCCATATACAAAATTAAATATCAATTTAAAAATAAATGCAATGTGGAATAAAAAGGCGTTTTTATTTAATGGAATGATAATTGAGTGTTTGCATCATGGGGACCATAAACCGTCAGTTGTATACAATGTAAATGCAAATTAAATCACATTAAAACCAGTATTTTCATTATAATCAGGGTGGGACATATGATTATTATATATTTAGATAATTGAATTATTATGAATATTTAACGTTACTTACACTAATTATATATGTATAGATTAAAACGTTTTTTCATTTTTCCAAGCACACTTTTCTTTTTATTAATATTTCAAACAGGTAAAAAGGAGCCAATCAAGACGGCAAATTAATGTTTGCTTAAGTGTTCATGGGTATGGTGTGAATTTCAATACTATAGTAAGAAACGTTTTATTTAATATAATATGACTGACGAATAAGCGCAATGTTAAAAATTATCTAATATGGTTCTATAGAACATTCATAATCTAAAATGCAGACATCGTCAGTCATTTTAATAAAATACATTATATTGTACTGTGGTCGTGAATAAATTTTACCCAAATCTGTCTCGTATGACATTTTGTTACCCTAATTTGTATTATTAACACTTCAATAGGGTTAGGGCTTATTTTGCAGGAAGACGTTTATTATGCCCGCGAAATGACGACAAAAAATAGTCTGATCACGTTGGTCGAGACCTTGAGACGCGGGACCGAGCTACACTAGCTTATTATGTCTACTTAAGGCGCTGCGCTATCGAAGCACGCTTCAATTTCCTATTCCAAACTTTGTTAATAGATACAGTTCGAGTTTCTTGTAAACCAAATTAAATTGAAGCATAAATATGTTCGGTTTTAATAAAAAAAACATGTTTCAATGTGTTCAATTCTTATTAAAATTTCGTATTTAATCGACTTTATGATCAATTTAATTAACTATGTGATGGTATACACTCGTAATATTATTAACATGTATATTTCTACAGAATAAATACAATCCTCTATTCCCGTCTATTTAGGAATACCATGAAACAAAATATCCTTATAAATACTATAAAACTTAGACTGCCTCGTCGATCGTGTTGGTTGTAAGTGCGACTGCCGAACAGGAGGTCCTGGATTCGATTCCCGGGTCGGGATACTACTGCTGAATATTCTAATTTAGATTTTCTAGTAGTATCTCGGAGTCAGGATATGTGCCCGGTGTATGGCAATAGGCTCACCACCTATTCCATAGTGGGACGTAAACGTAACTGGTTAAACGTGGGAGTGCGTGCCTCTTTGGGGGATCATAATCTTCATGTTACATAACATAACTACGTAAAGTTACAGGGAATGAACTCTAGACCTTCGAGAATGAAATGTTGAATTTTTAAACCACTAAGTTCTCAGTCACAAAGCTAACTAATCACCGCTGTCTACTGAAACTATTGTTTTTAATTTGTTGTTACTTCTGGAATATTTATTCATTTTATCATTCTGTCTTGTCACAAAGGAGTGTGGTGTTAATTACAAAACACTAGTAATTGCCTTCTGGACTGTTCCAATGCGGAGGCGTCTGGTTTGTGCGCACGTTGGTACTGAATCTATTTTGCAGCTAATTGACATACTTTCAGAGGAATTTATGAAAAATAAAATACACGCGCAGTTGTAAATGCACACAGCTACGTAATGTTTCATTACGAGTACATAATGATCCTTCGACGTATCGGCATCCGAGTAGCACAGGTGGTTATTGTTCGCTGATTAAGTAAGTCAAGTGTAACAAAGTGTGGTAGGTATATGTATGTATGTATGTATGTATATTTACTAACGTTATAATGTTGGGTACATCAATAAGTTACTTACTTCTTTTTATTGTTTATTCCCCTATTATAGGTACTACATGGGGATCCGTGACCTTCTTATTTACCACTACAAGCCGACGACGCACTCGACAGCTTACCATGAAAATTTTTAAGTTACCCCCTTTAAAGCAACGTCTTGGTGTGAATTCTTGTGGCCTAAAATAGTAGTACAAATGAAAGAATAGAAGTGCCATTGTAGGGCACTTCAGAAACTGCATTCGCAAAAGCGGTTAAGGGGGTATTGGATGCAGATTGGAAAAAAGTGTAGCTTAAAACAAACTTGTACAACCTACTTTTTATGTTCAATGGAAATGTTTAAAATTTATTTTTTATATGTAGGATAAAAAACTTTAATTGGAATGTGTTAGTATAATTTTTGTTTCATCGAAATTAATATACAAATAATTTTATTTTATATACAACCTATCCACTCAATTGAAAAATTATAATATTATACTTATAAAATTGAAAGATGAAATAAAATTGAAATATGAAATACATAAGTAAATAATTGGAGTAAAATACCAGCGCATTTTGTGCAATAAAGTCTCAGAGCGACGAAGGTACTGAGAATTATTTATAATATATTTGACATGGCATCCCTGACTGAATGCATGCGCACTTCCCCCGCCGGCCCCAGCGCCCTGTCTCCCGCCGCCCCGACCCGTCTCGTCTTGCTGGCACGCAGTCTCGCATTGGACGTTCGTGGGCTTTGTACGCGTCGAAAAACGCTCCGACAGTTTGCACGGGCTTTGTCTTCATTTTACAACACCCCTCGAATTATATTCCGTCGACGGTCAGGATAACTATAAGTGTAGTGAGACTTCCGTTTACGGTACGTGATTTTTTAGCGTATGTTGTTGATTATATTCACATACCGAGTAGTGAAAGGTTATTTCTGTGTTGATTCATGCGGAGCAGTGTTCTGGAAATAGAACGTTCGCTCTAAGGCGCATCCCTCCGTCGTCGTCGTCGGCCGAAGGATTATCTTAGGGGCCGTAGTTTCAAGTCGAATAATCGACTGGATACGACATAATCCGAATTTGAAGTCGGGCGTGTCTCGCTCTCGGCAGGCCGTTTTTGAAATGGCGTCCGTGAAGGTTTCGCGAGTTTGAATTTGCAACCGGTAAACGTCGTTATCGCGCCTCGCCGGCTCGTTAAGTCACCGGCATAATAGGCTTAATAGAGCCGGTATCAAAATTCCGACATTTTATGATTGTAAGGTGACAAAGTTGCGTCCCATCTGGGAAGGGTGTGTCACCTGTTGATAGAGGGCGAAGGGGATGTGCGGTCACCTGGTGTGGTTTTGTTTATTCCCGGTGTGTAACGTGTGTGGTTGTGTTGCGCAGTGGAGGAAGGCCACGTCGACGGCAACCTGGTGGATAATGTAGCGGAGAGTGGCGAAGACTCCGAGGACGAGTGGAACTACTATAAGGGCGAAGGCGAGAGGGAGCAGAACGCCAGCGAGGAAGCCGACGAGCCGCCGCGTTCTGAAACACCTTGTCAGGATAATGTGAGTGGCCATCTTACCATGTCGCGATAATGATCTGTTTACGTATTTTAACTTATTTCTTATATGACTTAATGAAAGCTGACTGTATGTCCGACGTGCTTACAGTAAAATCAAATATAAACGTTATTTGAAAATGAATAATTGTTTAGGAAGTTATAAGATTATCTGAAAGAATCGGGCATAATCATGACTATTTAAAACATAATGTACTTTAATAAAACATTCATGTTAAAAAATTGATAATTATTCAAACTACTATTGAAAAGTTGTTTACCCAATTGATTAATGTAAAGCATCAAATATTATTTAAAAAAAAGTTTAATGAGGTAGCTTAACTTTTTATAAATTATTAAATTGATTCTAAACATTCCACTTGTTACCCAATTATGTGCAAACTTGTTTAATTTTACTTATGTTATATTCAGGTTATTACTAAATGACATTAATTTTATGTTATAACAAAATAACGAAGGAGTATTTCATGAGGAATAGTAAGTCTGATAATAGAAGTTCTGATACAATAGTTTTACATTTTAATTAATTTAACTAAATTACATTTTAATTAATTAAACATTAATATAAATGACATTAAAGTTCTACTTATAGTTTTAGAACTTTGCAGTTGCATGAAACATACTAATTTTGTATGATTTTCAGTCTGCCTGGGAGAGCAGTTCAGTAGATATGAACAGTTCTCCATTGAACCCAGAGGCGCCGGTGTTTGTGCCGGGCACGGTAGCCGGCTCCGACACGCTTCTGGCTGAGTCGCCGCGCAAGCCTTTGCCAATGGATGATATTGAACTGCCCGATGTGGCTCAGTTCAACACTGAGGCAGTCGTGAGACCTGCTGAGCTCCTTGATTTAGACAACTGTGATCAATTGAATGGACACCACGTAAGTTTTCATTACAGATGTTAAATTATCAAATACAGTCTATAGCTGACTCCATCACACTGCTGTGTTCAACATTTTAAATAGCTCTTGACAATTCTATCAGTTAAATTTATGATCATCTAATGGTACAAAGTGCTCTAACAACCCACAGCTATAACTTGACATACCGTTGCAATACACAGAAGCACTTTGCAATTGACTAAAACAATCAACCATGTAATATTCAACTAAATTTACAGTTTGTGTTTCTTCAAAGAATTGTACACATGTTGGATATTGATTATGTACAAAATAAAATAATAGACATTGTTATCTAATAAATCTACTCATTAATAAAGAAGCAAGTGTTATGTTGTGGTGTTGTTGTTGACACCAGAAATGACATTGTACAAATAAAAAAATATATATCAATTAACTATTTTATAAATGAAGGTTTCCTTCTTCAATATTAACCTTATCTATCTTTTCTCTCATTATGAATCATCCTCATTAGTTCTTGTAACAAGGACAAAGCTGTGAATATGTTTATTGTGTGTTTGAAATATCATTTAACATTATTATGGTCTAAAGTTCAGTTAAATATTAATCACATGTTAAGATTATTTATCATAACTCTGAATACAGACACCTCATTATTGCTAATTGTTCAGTTGTATTGTTAATAAAAAAACTTCTATACTATACTTTCACTATTGTGCATTGTTATAATATCACAATTACTATTTAGTTTTTTTTTTTTTTTCATTTTAAAAAGATGGTTTTGTTGATGACCTTTTAACAAATTTAGATTAGTTGTGATAAAGACATTAGTGTATAACTTTGTAAGCATGTTGTTAAGAATGTCTCCAACCACCTAATAACTAATAGTAATTTTTAGTTTTATTATATCATACTGTAAAATTAAATAACAGAGAACAATACTAATGGTTGTAATATAATATTAAACAGTCAGTATGCAAGTGCAAAGTTAACTTATAAGTAACACTAATATAGAAGCATTTGCATATTTATTGTACTTTCTGGTATATATTCTGTTGTATTAGATTTTATTTCATGCTAATATTTATACTGTTCTTTATATTTGTTATTATATTTTGTTTCATGCTAATGTTTATTCTGTCATTTATACTTATAGAAGTCATCTAAGGTTCCACATCACTGTGGTCATTTAAAATTAATGAATAAAATGTCCTTTGAAATAAAGGGCACATCATTTTTTACTTTATTTGATAACAGATGACAACTAAAGATCACTTTATTAATTAGATCCGTATTTTATTCAATTTTAGAATATAGCAATGGAGGGTGTCACTGAACATTTGAATGGGAATGAGAAATGTGAAATGGAAAGCTTAGGTTTTGGCTTTGATGTGGGTGTTGATCCTGAGAAAATAAAGAATTCAGAGCTTATACAAGACTTTGAAAGAATACAAAAAGATACCACAGATTTCTGTAACATACAGGTTAGTATCATGAATGTGTGGGTGTGGAATTTATGTGGTTTATTTAGAAAAACCCATATTTTTTCTTTAACAACTTAGTTACTTTATTAACTAATTTGAAAAGGTTGGTGGAATGCAGTTTTTTTTCTTTATTCTACATATGTTATTTATATGCAAAAAGGTAGGATTTAACAAGACTGCTAAGAAGAAAATGTTTTGATGTATTGTGATGTGTTTAATGAGCATCATAATGTAAATATTATTATTATGTTATTATAAATGTAATTTGTGTGTCCTTGATTTTAGGTGTTCCAGACTCACACAGCTTCTAATCCATTTGCAACTGATGGTGATGATGAACTTTTCGAAAGACTGAAAAATAAAGAGAGGGATCCAATGAGCATGAGTTTTTATCAAGAAAAAGATGATGATACATGTGAAAGGTTTGGTAAAATTGAACCACATGTTGACCTCAATGCTGTCCAGCCATTGCCTGATAGTGATGATGAGGACATGCAGACAAATGGTGTTAATGTAAATGATGACAAAGAAAATGTTAGCCCAGAACAGGAAGATTTATTAGGAGTTGAAAGAAATATTCAGGACATAAACAATGATATAATGTTTGATGACAGGTCCATTAATTTGCCTAATAATGTGGACAATATAAATAGTTTTATGGATTTCAACATTTCCAATACTAATAATATGCAAACATATTCGAATGCGGAATTTGAATGTAGTAATGTAACCCATGAAACTATTGCTCCAACAGACACTCCCGAATCTCATAAACTACTGTTTGAACAAATACCTGAAATACCTGATGGTAAAAGTTCTGAATTAGGTTTCACCAATGAAGATATGCAAGATACAGGTGAAAGTGAAAGAGGTTCCAGGGTTACTACTCCGCACGAAGAAATTCCGCAAGATTTCGATATGGAATGTAAACTTGACGAGTCTCCAAGTGAAGATATACAACTAGGAGGTTTGGAAAAGTCTGAGCCCATTGAAATTATTCATACTAATTTGGACAATGAAAATGACATTATATCAGAATGTGCTCTTAGTCCAGATATTCATAAGACCGTTTCGAAAGAAGAACTACCAGTGTCTCCTGAACCAGAACACACAGAAGTGGAGGAACACACAACCGAGTATTCTATAAATCAAATTCAGGAAAATGTGATAGTTGATGTTCATCATAGCAGAGATATTGATGTTATTGTACAAGAAAATGACACTGTACATGAAGCACCTGAAATAAAATTGGAATCTGAAATTGTTACTTCTGTAACTCCCGAGATATTTATAACAAAGTCACCGAAGCCAGCAGAAGCCTCATTACCACAGTCGCCATTGCCAAGTGAGTCTCATGTGCTAGCTGACTCCCCATTACCTTCAGAGTCCCCATTACCTAGAGAATCACCAATTCCAGTAGAGCACATTGAACAGGATGCTTCTCTTGAACCATCAAAATCACCCATTGTCACAGAATTAGTAACGGAAACTGTAGTGTCTCCAGTTGCATCCCCAGTATTATCACAATCACCTCTATCGACTGAAGGTGACACTCAGGCCCATTTGCCTACAGAAGAAGACTCCAGCAAAACTCCATTGCCAGCAGAGGTTCCTCTTCCACGAGAATCGCCTGTTCCACCCGAGTCATCTATTCCAGAGAAAGATGTAACCTGTATGGAAACTAATCTTCGTAACGATTCGTCGTGTTTTGATAGGCAATCGCCGTTCCCTGTCGAATCACCACTACTAGCAAGTTCACAAGTACCAATTGAATCACAATCACCAATCGAATCACCATTACCTGCCGAGTCACAATTACCTGTCGAATCACAATTACCTGTCGAATCACCACTACCTGTCGAATCATCATTACCTGTCGAATCACAATTACCTGCCGAGTCACCATTACCTGTCGAGTCACCATTAGCTACTGAATCGCCACTACCTGCTGAATCGCCACTACCGGCTGAATCGCCCCTACCTGGTGATGAATTGCAAATACCGACCGAATCACAAGAGTTGCCTCCATCACCATTACCAACTGAATCACCTTTACCTGTCATTACTACTCTAGGAGAAACTCCCGCGTCGCTAGAATTACAAGGAGAATCTCTTATACCAGATGAATCGATGATGGATTTACCCATCGTAGAAGCAATTAGGGATTCACCTTTGCCAGTAGAAGAACAAAACGAATTTAATATCCCTATTGAGCAGGAAATAGATTCAGTTGTTGTCAATAATATAGCCATGTCATCCGAGGCTGCATTGCTGAATAACTTTGAAATTGACTCCACAGCATCAGCAAAATCTCCATTACCAGAAGAGAGACATTCTCCTGTACCTGTCGAAGCTGCCAGCGAGGCGCAAATAGCACAAGCGGAGATCGCATCGCCCACGACATCTCCGATGTTAGACGAGGCCATAGAGGCCATCGAAATCATTGAACAAAAATCATCACCGACACCTGTAGAAGTCGAAGAGTCGAATAATGAGATTAAAATTGCATCGTCGAGGGCGACACCCGAAGCTCCGCATGTCGAATGCGACGTAGCTGAGCCGACCGATGTGTCCCACGAGGTGCACACAACGCATGATATTACTGCTCCCACCCCTGACATCGTGCCAGACAGGTCACGAGCCGAACTTGTTACTGACATAGACATCGGGATTCCAGAGTCTCGAGCACAAGAGATCTGCGTGCCCGTTACAAACGAGATACAGCACGATGACGCCGTGCAACCCGGCGATACGCCACCACCTACGCCCGCTGTTGATCCCTCGCCCGCAGCTCCTTCGCTCGATGTCGGGGCACTTAGCGGCGCTTCGATTGCTGCTGATATCCCGCTCGCTGGTGTTGCTGCCGTTGGAATCGCAGCGGCCGCTACAGCAGCGGTCGCAGGGGTTGCTAAGGCAAAGACTTCGACGGCTAATAAGTCGCCAGCTACTCCAGCCGCCAAGATCGAAGCCCGGACTCCAAAATCTGCACCGAAAGCAAGCGCTACTGCCGCACGCACTCCCGCGTCCTCTAAGAGATTATCGGCTACGACAACTACCCCGATCGCTGCGAAGACTCCGACGTCCGTCGCGGCCAAGACTCCTACCGCTCGGGCGACCCCCGCAAAGACCCCAATTTCGACTTCTAAGCCGACGACTCCCTTAACCAAACCAGCTACGGCGGCGCCCTCACGAGTCCCTGCCAAGGGGTCGCCACGACCCGCTGTCGCACCTGTGAAGGAAGCGCCTGTGGCCGCCAAAGCCGCTCCGGCTGCCCGCACCGCATCGGCGAAACCGACAGCGAAGCCCTCAGCTCCTCGGCCTGCTGCCGCATCCGGAGTGGCTACCAAGACAGCTCCGCGACCTGCTGCGGCTCCTCGCCCGGCGCCTGCTACTCGTCCGCCCGTTTCGGCGACAAGCCGGCCAACTGCCGCGGCCAAGCCTAAAGACTCCAAACCCAAAGCTTCTTCAGAGAAGCCTATCGTCAATGGTGATGCGAAACCGATCACTAAGCCAGCACCTCGGCCTGCGGCAGCCCGGCCTGCCGCCGCCCCCGCACCGCGCCCCGCGCCGCGCGCCCCTGCCGCGGCGCCGCCAGCCAAGTAAGTATTTATACATACTGGGTAGAGTGATGTATAAT
>DWDW01001789.1:0-11054 GCA_018245635.1 Mimoniades versicolor eupheme | reverse complement strand
GTCAAGAAAAAAGTATATTCTTGATTTTTCTGTCCATTGCTGAACAATCGCTGATTGCCCTACTTCGAGAACTATGACTATTCTCTTGTCTGTAAAACCTTCCTAACTTCACCTTTTTTGCTTATTTATCACTCCATTTTCTAACATTTACTTCTGGCACATAAGGAAGTTAATCCTTTGTTTTCTTTTCTGCTCTTTCAAAATTACACTTTTTTTTTCATACAGTCACAAAACAAAGTACCTAACTTACCTATCTTTCTCTATTATTATAACCTCGTTATATCTAGTCTATTTTTATGTATTTATCGTTTTAAAGCTACTTATCTAACTCTTGCATGCTAGTCTTCATAGAATCAAGTAATAGAAGCTTCTTAAAATGTAAGTATAGATATTTACAATGTATTTACTAACGAATATAATAATAATAATATACATGATGTGCCCAAACAGCAACCTATATGGCAATAATATTACATAAGTTCTAAGGTGTCATAGAATTCGAATGTTAATAATGTAATCGTGTTGTTTATAGAATACAAATATGTATACAGGGTGGAAACTTGAGATGGGACAGTAGTAAAAGTAGCTATCTTAACCTAGGGCCGGCAACCTCAAATTTCAAAAAGACTAAGACTCGAATTTGGAAACCCTTACCCAGGACAGATTACTTTAAAAACAGGAAGGCAGTTATACATTAGCAATAGTGAATTTTAAATGTTGTGAAATTATGTGAGTTAAAACAAAGTAATTAAAATATTAAACTAACATTTTAGTAACAAATCGTTCGTAACGTTGGGATCGCATGGATTTCGTAGAAAGTTTGCAATAAAATATCAGGGTGCTTTTAGAACCTAGCACGCTGTTAATATCTCACGACGCTACAAACACCAGCACATGTCCTGGGAAAACAAGGCGATCGGCAACTCTAACTTAACCTTTAATTGTAAAATGATTGTAAAACTTCACCATTGATTGTAAAATGTTTAATAACTGCACTTAAATCTTCTAATCTGCAAACTGCAATGATACATGCTACTTTAATCATGAATTGTATTTGATATGTTTTGCAATTTTTTACATTCCTCAATTTACTTGCTCAAACTTTAATGGGTCCAAAACTGTTATTTTTAAAATAGTCTACCGAATGTCGAAAACATTTTTTTTTAAAATTTGATGTTCTCACGTGAAATTTTTATATTAAATACTTAATTATTTAGCTGTGGAGATCAATAATTTTTAAATAAAAATTTGAATAAATACTAAAGAAATTTGACAGAAAATGAAAGTAGGATGGAGGTAGCTGTTCTTACAACTGCATTTCAATTTTCTCCCTGTTTGTCAACACAAATCTTTAACTACTAATGTTAATGACGTGTAAGTATAACCATATTTAATGTACGACATTTTTTTCTGAAAATTTTAAGAATCAATTTGTTTTATCTAATATTAGTATTATAGCTAAAATGTTTAACAATTTATTTTATTCATTGTAATTCTGTATGTTTCACTGCAAACAATTTATGACCTATCGTCCAGGCAGGGAATTCTTGTTGAAAATTTCTCCTCTTTTCAGTTTAATTTATACTTTTATTTATTGATAAATTTCGTTCATTAAAATAATGTATACGTCTAATAATCTGAACTTTGTTAGTATCGTTTTATTGGTAAATTTTTCATTAGTAATGTTTTATATATTATTTAATAGGTCTATTTCTATATTGTAATTGACGAATTTTTGAGTCTTTACCAAATATGCTATATTTATTATAACTTAACGTCATTATAGCTTTAATGATGACTACAACGAGCTAATACATTTATAGTTAACAATGCTGATCTCTGAATTTAATAGTTATCTAGAGTACTATATTAAAATCCATTTACCAAGTTTGTGAACTTAGATTTGCCTTCTCGAAACTAACTACCTGTATATTTCGGTTTAGTATAGTTAAATAACATGGCATTACATTTATAGTGGTAGGGTAACGCGTCATGACATGATCATGGCTGTAGCTTTGTTCGCAATGTGCAGAGTACATAAATCCCATCTCATTCCAGTGACGTTAATGTAAATATTAGACATTTTGTTACGATGTTATTTATCTATTAATTACGAGAATGCGATTGATTCTTGACCAATAGTAGAATAAATAGGAATCATTACCTATACGAAATTATAACTTTCTTCGTATCTAGAGACAGTTGCATTTTGTATGACACACGGTTCTTTTGTCGGAACTGAATGTTTTCCAATTCTAATTACCTTTCATTTGTCTAATCACTTCTCACTAAAGCATCACGAAAATAAAATATTATGAAAATATTACTTGTTTTTTATTTCATTATTAGTGTCGAATACGTATCCATACTAATATTATAAATGCGAAAGTAACTCTGTCTCTCTATTTGTCTTGATGTCTTTTCTTCTTGCCTAAACCACAACGGATTTGGATGAAAGTTTGTACAAAGAAGTTTGGCACCCGAGAAATATAATAGGATATTTTTTAACCTAGATATCCCGCAGGCACGGGAGTTATAAGGATTACTGTTGAAAAATCTCGTATACTCGTGTGCGGCGCGTAAACCAGCAGAGATACACTAAACTAATGTATTAGAGAATTGTAGATCTACAAAAATACAACAAAAAAGATCGCGATAGCATGTTTCTATCTCTTATTAACTCACAATAACTATTTATAGTTAAAAATTTCAATTAAATATGTTATTTTCGAGGCTGTTTTTTTTCTCTTCAGTATTAATCCTTATCTAAATAAATGCGTTTGTTAGCTTCGCCATTTAATATAGATCAAAATTGTCTTTTACACTGTATGAATGAAATAAATACTTTAAAAGATATAGATTTAAAATTATACGCCACCCAAAAGTATTACCTCCGCGAGTCAGCGCTCCATGAATGACGTGCCGTGATGCCGAGCTGGCGTTCGCGTCGCGCCCCTCGGCCCTCCCCCGTTCCTCGCCTGTTCATCTTTTTTATCAACGTATGTACATATATGTGTCGTATAGAATCTAAACCCGCCAGATCCACTTTTAAAAAAAAATGCGATATTATACTCTATGGATTCGGATTTTTTAATTCTATGATACTAACCAACAATTGTAAGTCAAACTTAGTTAAGTCCAGAGTAAATCGTCTTCAAATCTTCCGTTTTATTTCAAAACCCGTCAGATTCTTAATAACTCGCTATCCAAAAACGCCAAGTCCAGTTCGACCAATTAGATTGCTGCATTTTGACAAGTAAGTGTCATGGCGTAATTGATTTAGTAATGGCGGTTCTCGTTGTTAGTAACGTTTTTGTGTCCAGTTTTTTTGTGATTATTTACTAAAATAATGTCGGATTTAAAAAAAAAAATAGTACCAGTATCTCCCGAACATGCGAGGAAGCGAGTAGTTAACAAAAATAATTGGAAGAAGGAGAAACAACGACGTGAGAGGTAAGTCAAATCTTCATGAGTTTTGCTATACAGGTTGATGTTCTAATATTTAAACAATGTCATTGCTGAGACGTATTGCTTAAATTAAATAATTAATTTACTAACTTCAATATATTAATATGTGTTTGTGAGACTTGGTACACAAGTAGTTCGGTAGATCATAAATAAGGCAATTTTTTTTGGGTTTTCTGCATTTTTTCGGAGTCGTTTTTTTTGTTATTTTACTGGGGTTAAATGTCTCATTTTTTATTTATTCTTTTTATCCGAAACCTACGCATAAAAAGATATTAAAACCAAAGTATTTTTATATTTATTTCAGATATCGTGCAAAACGCCTACCACTTTATCCAAACTGTAAGCATAAAATAAATGCATGTTTCAAATGCCTAGCATTAAAAACGCAAGATATAGCCAGATTTTTTCAAAGTTTTTACATGTTAAACAATAAAATTGACCAAGATAATTTCATTTTGAAACATTGTCGTCTTTCGAAATGCTCTAGAACAAGACTCAAGGATCAATCCAGAGGACCAAAAAATATAAGTGTAGAATATTACATAACAATAAAACACCCTCAGAAACAGGTCAGGGTATGTAAAAATGCTTTCATTAAAATATTGTGCATTGGTAAAGATCGAGTTACTGGCATTATACAGAGATCCTACAAAGATGGAGGTAATCTTGCTAAAGAGAATCGTGGAGGTAATCACAAGAAAATTCGATATGCAGAAAAACATGAAAGTGTCATGAAATTTATTGAGTCAATACAGGCTGTTGAACCACACTATTGCAGGGCCAAATCGTCTGTGAGATTGTATTTGCCACCTGAATTGAACATTAAAAAACTTTGGAGATTATATGAAGATCAAGTCGTAAGTTCTCCCCACCTTCAAGTAAAGCAGTCATTTTTCAGATATATTTTTAACCGTAAGTATAACGTTGGTTTTGGTTCTCCGCTGAAAGATATTTGCTCCAGATGTTTTGAATTAAAAAGAAAAATAGAGACTGCCATTGATGACCAAGAGAAGCAATCATACATAGCCCAGAAAAGACTGCATAGCTTGAAAGCCAAAGCCTTTTACGACATGTTGAAAGACGAAGATGATAATGCGATTTCTCTTTCGTTTGACTGTCAAAAAAATAGTCCCTTGCCTAAACTACCCGACCAAGCGGCTTATTTTAGTAGACAATTCAATTTATATAATTTCACGGTTGTAATTGGCACTTCGAAGTCCGCCTTAAATAATGTCCGAACTTATTACTGGTATGAAAATGAACACCCGAAATCATCAAATGAAATAGCAAGTGCTGTATTTGACACTTTGTCCTCCCTGGATATCAAAAGCGATATCGCAAAAGTGAGACTGTTTGCTGACGGCTGTGGCGGGCAGAATAAAAATACCACTCTCGTGGGTATGTGTATGAAATGGCTATTTTCTAATGCACCATCACAAGTCCAAGTGCTAGAAATAACATTTCCCATGGTCGGACATTCTTTTTTGCCACCCGATCGGGTTTTTGCTAAAATTGAAAAAGAGGTAAAGAAGCAATCGGTTTTATGCGACCCACAAATATATGTAGATTTATTTAAAAAACACGCTACTGTTGTAAAACATTTGGGTACAGATGTGGAAGTCTATGACTGGAAATGTGAAGTAGTAAAATTTATCAAACCTCCTGGTAGTTGGCACTTTAAGTTCAACCCTTCTAAAAGATTTATTTTGCATAAAGGACGCCAAAATGTTAGTGTACAAGGGGAGGAAAACTATAGAACTGAATTTTGCCAGCCAAAGTATGTAAGTAAGAGAGGTAAGCGTTGCTCAGAGATGGCACCAGTAATCAGGAGAAGAGGGAATAAAATAAACATTAAAAAAATAAGTGATGTATCCAATCTGTTGGCAAAGCATTTTGGAGAAGACTGGAGATCTGACGAGAGTCTCCGCTATTATAGAGATATCGAACTTAATAATGATAATAATGAAGAAAATTTTGATTTAGAATGCATACCGCTGGAGGAAGCCGAGAATTTTGTTTAGCTGTCATTACAAGACACACATAAGTTGATTATTATTTTTTTATATAGCAGATCGTTTCGAATATAAGTATAACTAATGTTGAGTGTTTTATTTTTATTTTATGTGCTGATTATTTTATTAATAATAATTGTTTCAGAAAGTAGGTAAGTAAAGTTTAATAAAAATTTTGTTGATTATTAATTTCATGACAAATGTCTGATTGTGTCATTGTTTTATTATTAGTGTTGATTTAATTGTTGTAGAAGAGTTTTGTTTTTGTTAATTAAAATTTATGTTAATAATTAATAAAGATTTTGTAATTGTATTTCATACATTATTTACTTTTCCTAATTAGTTAAAATTTTTGGAACATGCTGTAAATAAACAGGAATTTGAAGTTATTGACATCAATAACCGCCATATCCATTTTGGTGAGAAACGATTGACTTCAGATCCACACTTGGGTATCAATATCCGCTACATCCGTTTTTTTTGCATGGTTTTTATAAAATAACTTGTACACTATCATTATTATAGTTTTGCCATATATAAAAATAGGCTGTGTATTTTATAATCTTTATTTACAAATTTAAATAATAAACATAAAAATAACTGTAAAAAAAAGTTAAATATTGTAAAATCAACCATTTTGGATCTGACGGAGTTTGATTTTATACGCCTCATATGTCGTTCTTGATCTTTGTGGAGCAACATGTCGGCTACTTTTTATCCTAGATTTTAAATCATACGTGGGCGTGGGAATAAAAAACCTTTGCGAGGATGTTTTACGAATAACTATTGCTTTAATATATAAGTCTATATGCTGTCTAATGATTGCAAATTCTCGAGCCGAAGTTACACTATTAAAAATCACTTAGTGTAACGATATACATTATAAAATTAATGTCGCGAGTTATTAATGTTTATGCTTTCGCTTTTTCTCTAAGTATACAAGTCTAAGTTTCTCAGTGTAACTATAATTAATATCGATTAAATAAGTTTGTGCATACATGAAAGTATCTTATTACCAACTATTTATTTATTTATTAGTACATTTTTTCTACGCCTACCTCGTTAAGCGAAATACAGACGTTATGTTGTTAGATAGAAAAGATACCAACAATGCTAAAACATTTATTTGTTCATAATTTGCAGAAAATTAATTATGCTTATAAAGTTAAATAAATACAAAAAATACATAGAATATCACAGGACATTGGTTTCCGCTCTTTCTACAAATAGTACGTCATGATTAACAAAATAAGAATAGACCTGTTGTATATTATGGCTATGAAAACGCGTTAGTGGAAGTGAAAATTTGATAAAAAATTAGATATCTCTGTTGGAAATTATCGTCACTAACGTGATAATAAAATTACGATTTCTAATCAGCCTTTCAACGCCGCCCATCGACGCTACTTTAACCCAGTCCACAGCCTTTACTGTTGTTTACCGCTGTCTTAAGAGTAATCAAGCTTATATAAAGCGTGTAATAATGACCACATCTCGACACCTTTTGTCATCGCTGGCGACGCTGGCTTCGACGTTGCCAATGAAATATATTGTATGACAAGATGCTTCATAATTTCCTGAACGGTGCCAAATGAGTTGACCTCTTCAAGTAAACTGTCTCCTAAAGATGGATATATCCATCAAGTTTAGGCTGCATCCATAATTAAGCTTGGGTGAGTTACTTTTTCTCATATGTTTATAAAAAAAATATTTAACCAATCACAAAACTCAATTCTTCAGTAATAAAGCTTCGGCTTACATCAAGTGGAACAAGAACATACATACATTAGCCAACAATTAGTTTACATTTTTTTTATCTATTCACAACTATCTTGAGCTGTGTGTTATACTTCAAAATAATTGTGAATAGGAAATTACTTTAGTACAGTATGTATGTATACTGTAACAGCACATACACAAATTTATATTTGCAATTATGTACAGGAAACACTTAATGTAAGTTAAGATATATATGTTAAAAAGATTTTTAATGAGTATTCACAAATTATGAATTATATCCATCTCCACTTCCATTCAAATTTACTTTGTAAGGAATTTTTCTCAATTTTACAACATTCCCACTTTGTGATTGGTCAGAGTTGTGAGAATCAGGCAAACGGCCTGTACTTGCTGATCTTCGTATTTTATGCTTAGTAGTGGGGAGAGTCCATTTAAGCTCTGGTTCTGTAAGATGCTGGTTATTTCTTTGTGCTGATTGTGCAGTACACAGTGCTCGGGAGCAAACTTCCAAAAGTCTGTCTAATGTTGCGCCACTTATTCTATCATTATTTTCAATTCTAGATGTTTCTGAAGTGTCATTAATTAAAGATTTGCGATGTTGTGACAGTCCAACTCTAAATATTCCCAGAAAACTTAAGTCGAATGGAATGTTCAGAATATAGTTAAAGATTATCATGATCAAAAAAACAATTAACAATATATTGATATTTAAAATCAGAAATCCATACAATATTGTATTTAGTGGGAACCATAGATCATCTGAAACAATATAAAAACAGTACTATATAAGGCACTATATTGAGAGCAATACACACAATTTATGATTGTCAGACGACATTAATACAAATTTGAACAGCGAAGTATTTAGAAGATTGCAAAGGTTGCATGTGATTCTCAAGTCCAATTTCTATGCTGTTTAAAATAGGTCAAATGGCTGGAATGAACATTGTCTATTTTGAAAAGACATTTGCTACCTTAGTTTCATGAAGTTTCCAAATCTCTTTGCAGTATGAATAACAACCTTTAAAATTATTTTTATAGAATGAGAAATTTATTTCATTACCTGTAAGTCCATGAATTAAAATATTGATTGTTTTACTAATGGAGATCATTGGTTCTGTCACCACAGTGGTAATCATCCTGATGCCAATTTTCAAAGGGTTCATATGCTTTATGAATATGAGTGGATCTGGTGGTGGCAAATCACATTGTGAAAACCAAATGTACCATTTACATTTGTTAATCGAAGACAAGAATCTCTGAAGTTCTTCTTTCTCAGCTTCCTGTAACACATAATACAAATTAGATTATTTACATCACATTGTACATATTTATGTTTTTCACTATTCATTCGATACACTATTGTGCTTTTCTAACTTTATAGTAAAAGATGCCAAGCTGTTTCACCTTGTGTAACCCGATGGTAGTTTGCGGAATTGACAGCCAACCTCCGCTAGTTGGAGAGGCACTTTAAGAACTTGAAACTCCTAGTAGTGACCCAGATTCTGCATTTCTGCACAGTGAATGGCAAGAAGCTCATCTATTTTATTCTTGGACTTCAAAAAACTGGTGAAATGGAGGTGTAATAGATTTACGTAATTACAGGCGTAACGTTACATGAATTGTACACAAACAATGTTTTATTAGGGGGAAACTTCTAATCAAGCAATGATCTGGTTAACATTGTGTCCTGGATATTTAACAATTATTAAGAATAATACACATACCTGATAAGACGTAAACACTTCATACATGTACAGAGCAATAAATAATATAACATATATATGTTTGTGTGATACATGTTTCCAAAACCATAGTGCAGCTCCTAAACTTGCTAGTATTACAAGTGACCATGTTATATATGTCTAAAACAAATTTATCGAATATTAATCATTTATACAATTTTTTTTATTTACAACTAGGTAGATTATTATGGTGTATGAATTTTTTTAATGGAATGATGATTACATTTTTGCTCATCTTCATTATTATTATTATAAAAGTATACCACCTAAGGACTGAGCTAGTGAAAAGACATTACTTTGATGGTTGATTCAATTCAGGTACCATATGATCATGGTACACAATCATAAAATAGGGGTGAAGAGCAAGTGTAATTCAACCCAATACACACAGCATAGCAGCAATATTTTGTATATATTGCTTATTTTTCCAATAGAATTCAATCCATATTCAATTATGATCGTATTTATGATAGGTAGTAGCATTTTTTACCTTGTACTCCATGAGGAATGATTGGATATAGTCACTAAAAGTCACAATTACTCTCTCAATGACTGTAGGCTTGTAAATAGCTTGTTCTACATGTGCCATTGAACGTCTTATCATATCTTCAGTAAGAATGGTATTCAATGCTATGTATCCCTCTAACTGTTGCCATTGTTTCTCATCAAACTTCATTAGCAAAGCAACATTAACAGTCCCATCTTTATTTTTCTAGAACACAAGCATGTACCTTGTTTAATAAATATTTATCATAATAATGTAACTACATAAAAGTTGATTGCCTTATTGTTGATTGGCTGGAAGTTGAACTAAAGGTCCTGTGTTCAAATTCGGGGCTAGGTACTATTAGATTTTCCTAAGTTACAATTTATAATAGTGACAGTCTGGATATGTGCCTGGTGTATGGCAATGGGCTCACCACCTACTATAGCGGGGTGTTAAATGTAACTGGTGAAATGTAGGAGTGTACTAAAATCCTCTGCCAACCTCGGGGATGTGATGTTACGTTAGTTATTATAACATAACTAATAAATTTGCAATTCTAATATGTACCTTTATCTGCCCGTTTTTCAGCATGATGGCTAGTATGCGTTTGTAAAACCATTCACTGGGTCTGGCATTACTTTCGATTGGTATCTTTTTCTTAGGCATTGCTCTTAGATCGGGAGGAATATTTGGTTCGTCAGTTGGATTCAACTTATCATTTGTCTCTAAATCCCAAGGATCTGGTCCAACTTGAACGTTACACTGAACTATAACATGATACAAAAATAATACACAGAGTTTTACAGATACATTCGTTATGAACATTTTAACAAACCACCAAGAACTGGTTGGTATCGCAGACTAATAAATATATAATGACTATCGTATAAACAGAACAAATTTATAATTTAAAATGAATTTATTTAAACTTAACATGCACGTTACGAATTACGAATATTACGATCAACAGCTCGTAACTCGTACTTCTGATCTGACGTTTCTGAAAATTCTGAATTCTGATCTGACAATTTGAATTTATTAAAGTTACTTTTTTCATGTAGGTACAATCGCATGCATATATGAATTAGTCAGCCTATAACAATGTCAACTGTGAAACTATTGTGAGATTTGTGAGTATTGTGACCATGACCATTGGACAACTCGAGAACAAAGAATTTAAGAAATACATAGAAGTACAAATAATACGAGAAAGAAAAGTATGTTGTTCTCCTATATGTAAAATAAAACTAAAAGCTACATTGAGATGTTTCACTCAGAATTTTTGCATGAAAACATTAAAAATAAAAACCAGCTGATGTATATTATCCTGAATTAGAAAATTATCGCAGTACGGGCAGTACCTATATTACGTCAGAATACTGCCTTGAAGGTCACTGGCTACTGTGTTGGTCATTGGCATAAATCAAATAATATATGAATTCTTCAGTAAAATCTTATTTCATTATTCAGCCGAGTGTCGTTTATATTGTTAAAGTTATTGAAAAGTATTGCTTATTAACTTTATACATTAAAATCAAATAACAAAACAACGTTGCTGTGGTTATTAAATAAGATTTTACTGAAGAATTCATATATTATTTG
>DWDW01001788.1:0-11059 GCA_018245635.1 Mimoniades versicolor eupheme | reverse complement strand
ATAATCTTTATTTCGTCTTAAGTTATAATATTAAGTTAAGGGTTCTGGAGCCTCCTTTTAAGCACCAAGTGCCTGTACTAGGATGCTCCAGATGATGATTGTATTGCATTATATCTTCTACTAAACGTAGCATCGCATCCCTATTGTAAAGAAAATAACAGGCAATTGTTTAAAGGGGGCTAAGTTGCGAAATAGGGGATCCGGATGCAGTGTAGGAGGCGACGGCAAATTGAAACTGGACGCTGATTCGCACCCCGGTCACGGCGGACGCACGTATGGCCAGCAGAAAAATATTATTTAACTCTCTTTAAAAGTTTCACCCGTAAAATAAAAGGTCCAAATACGTAAGCATCCGGTAACACAATTAAAAAACATATTTTCAGTACTATCCTTAGTATCATTATTAGCACGCGCAGTTTTTTGATTGATAACTAGATCAATTATTTAGATTACAGGAAAAGTTAGGGTAATATTAAACGTCATCCTAATCCGCTATATTCATTCTCTGACCAATTAGACCCATTTCATTACAATCCTCTAATTGAGCATTGCATTGCAATCCTCTAATCGCAGCTTGTATTAACCATAACGAAATTAAGTTAAATTATTGATCCGTCACCATTATCGTCATTATCAGCTTTTTGTAGCCAGTTGCTGGACATTAGCCTCCCTTGAGAGGTTACGCCCATAGTCTCCACGCTGTGCATGCGGGTTGGGGATATTTCATGCGTAATGTGTAGGAATTTAAAACAGACAAAAAATTATTTATACGATGTATTGAATTGTATTTTATAATTTCATTGGATGTTTAATTCAAACATTATTCCCTGTTCGCTACGTTTTTGTTGTCTGTACTCCAAAAGCACGTTCTACAGTGTCCGGCTAGTCTGGATGAATTGGCATACATTGCGCCTCAGCTTTTTATGCGCCTATCCCCAGACTAACCTGTACGTGTAGTTTATAAACTTATAGCGCGTTTACGAATAAAAATAAAATTTTAAAACAGTCTAATGTCAATTTTGAGCTGTTCAAACTATATTTTCGTCTTACTCTTTAATACTAGCCATCTCACTTTTCAATCAATGAATGAAAGGCTTCTTTCTAAGTGCATCAGAATGATTTACTTAATTAAAACATGCATTTGACACGCCTTAAAAGTTAAAGCTTTACTAATCTAAGGTTTGTGAAAATTAGACGAATCCATGGTATTCAGGAGTAGGAATAATTGCATGCTTAATTTTTTTCTAATATTTGTTTCAGCTTAAAAAATATTTTACAATTAAATATATAGTATATTGGGTTATATACCCCTAATTAACGTATGAATTTGTATATCGAAAATACCGCCGTGTCGCCGATAAATTATTATAATTTCATTATACAAATTTGTACGGTAGTGACAATAGAACTAAATATGCTATTACAGTGTAAGTTGAAGTTGCAACGCGTCAATTCTAATCGCTGCCAATATAAATTGAACCTATCTTATTCTGCCGCTGGATAAATCATACCTGTAGGAGGGGACATAAATATCTCCATACGACTATCACACTACTACGGATTTACCGTACTAACGAAAAATTATGCGAGTTTATAGATTCTCTCCGCCGAAAATGCCCCCACATAACACCTTTTTGCTAACGTAAAGACTTCCACCATTCAACACACCGAACAAAAACCGCGTTAGAGAATTTCGCTCTAATATCTTTTAACCAGCCCACGATAACGGAATTGTAAGAAATCTTGGAGTCTTACGCTTACTATTGTAGATCAGACAGGAAAGGAGCCTCCCCGAGCGGCGAATATGCCTGATTAAGTATAAACATATACCGCCCGCGCACGATAGCTAGACATTGCGACTAATCCTTTCACCACGATTATTGATCACTCACGACCAGCGATCTACTCAACGCAGAAGAAGAAGGGGCACTTAACTACACATGATCGTTATTCGAAGGTACTTCTTTAACTTTTTCATTTCAAACGCGAATAATATTTGACTGCGATATTACAAAGGTTGCCAACGTTACAAAATACATTTAATATTTATTGCTATTAGTGTTATTATATCTATTACTGAATATGAATGAATTCGAATGAATATGAATGAATATTAATAATTTTTTTATATGATTGAATGAATACTTTATCTTTAGTCAATCCCACATACACTAAATGGGGTAATGTAAAGTTAATAACAGTCCTTTTCACTTAGTACTAATCATCTAATAGTAGCATTACAACAAGTACTGATAAGACTATTTATTATAGATGTATTTTAAATGAACAATTCAAATACTACAAGCGTGTTCGTGACTGATCCCAGATGTCCATGTCCATCGCTGTCTACTCGGGACAATTGCCGGCTCACGGGCTATAATATTCACACAAAAACTAAATAGCAACAAAAAAGTGAAACGAGGGTAGCCTTAGTTAATCTACTTCTACTAATCTACTAGTTTCTTGTTCTCTCTCCTCACTTGCACCATACAAGATAAAACTATTACTTCTATAATAAGCACGTAAACTGAAAACGATATCTGCAGATCGTCTATTTAAGTATTTATCGTCTCCAGCTTGCTTTGGACTAGCATCTTATGAGTTTCAATGCAATTGATTTATTGATTATAAGAATGATGCTTCATTTACTGGTATTAAAAAGCTAGGTACGTATCCGAATGTCCCTGTAGCTCGGGACCAAATTACGAGCTACGGTATCCCCTGCCTGTCGTAAGAGGTGATTAAAAGGAGGCTTTCGGGGTTGTGAGCGGCGAGAGTGGGAGCTCGAATCGCCCAGTCATCGATCCCCAAAAGGACGACGGTATGTGCGGCCGCGTACGGTCGTGAGAACTGGAGAGCGTGAGATGAGGCCTTCTGTCTCTTCCAGGCGAGGTACCCGCTAGAAATCCGGGAGCCCTCCTATTAGCGCGAAGAAAGGCCATCGAGGGAATTTTAGTCACCAGTTTTTGTTAGTTAGTACCCATTTTTAGTGCCCAGGTTAGTATCTTTTGAAGTTTTGAAGGCTTTTCCCCCCCGTAAACAACAAAAAAGGTATGTATCGCTTTCTCTTTCTATCTCTCGTGCTAAGCGGCTGATCTTATAACAACAGTCGTGATACATATATGGTAAATAGAGGAGATTAAATAAACAGAAGGCATCGCTATTTTCATACTACTTGCTTTTCGCAGCACTTGCTCTACGCAATTATAGCGGAATTATATTTGCAGTAGGATTGAAATATGTATATATTATATTATTTATTGTTGACGTTCATCTGGATTTTTGGTCCAATGCATAACTGTAGGTAGATTTGGTAGGTTTGATTTGTTTGACTAGTGTGGGATTAAGCGGCCTTAAATGAATTATGCAGAAACATTTATTTAATCATTCGATGGCTATTGGTTATAATCTATTAATGAGATGTCTATGAATAGCAATGCCTACGGAACATCAGTGTACCTACCCATGTACCTACAACTTTTATGAAGTTATGCAAACTGCCGCAGACTCTGCTTTAAATATACCGCTCTGATTAGTATAACATTTGATTTAAGATGGGACGTCGTTTCTAAAGTTTTATAACAAAATCGACTGATATGGAAACTGCTAAGCTCGATAAATACGGCCAATTAGTGATGTCCTATTATCTAGAATATCTAACGTCCTGTAACGCTACACAAAGAGCTATTCAGTGCAATCAACGGATTAATTGTATAGATTAGGCCTGCCATTTCGACGGTTTAGTGGTAAGGCCAACAGAGTGGCTGATATACATATATACCTACTCGTATAAAGTATGTAAGTGAAACTGTTTTGTTAAAATTAATTAAGATCCTTGTGTGAAATCAAAGCACTGGTTTTCTAATTACAATACTGTCTGAGACTTAAAATCTTAATAGATTTATGAGTTTACAGATGTAGCGTTAGAAAATTATAAAAATAATTATATCTATGTATATGGTTTTGTATATAACCTACTAGCTAAAAATTACTTAAATATGCTTTTAATCATTTTTTAAATATTTTCACAGTATCAATAACATTAATGTTAATTATTATTAATAATATTTATCGATAATTGTTGCATGAGAAAAACTTATAATAAATTGATCCATTGATAATAACATTAATCGTTGAATATATGATTGTACATATTATTTTTGCTCCCCGTCATATAAAAAAATTTAATACCTACTCGGACTCATTATCCAAATCTAGCTCCTTGGTACATATCGAACCCACAAGCTTCGGCTCAGGAACCAAAAGTCACTAAGTACTAAAACAACTTAAAAAATAAATCTTATCTGAACAAAGTTTCTCCTTAAAAAACCTACAAAACTGAATATTCAGTGGTCAAATCGTTTTCTCATATAACAATGATAGATTGTACAAGCGGCCATTAGCGCACATTAATCACAATTAACGCTGACCGGTCGCGGTATTTGAACTTCGCGCTTGTTTTTGGATTTTTAATCGAAATTCAAGCAGTTGAATCAGTGTTTGCTTTCAATTTTCATAAAAAAATATTTGGACGGATTTGATGGAAATATTTTAATCGAGAATTTTTATATGTACGAGTATAACTATTATAGCCACGTTATATTCAATCAATAAGATGCATATAGGAATATTATAAATTGAGTTTCGTCATAGCATTCTAAAGCCGTATATGTAATACTATTCCTGTATTACAGCTATCTTAGAATACGCTTTTTAGGCCGACGTGTTTCATCTGCTCTCTATGCTCGTCTCACATCTGAGCAATGTAAGGTTATATAATGATAGCAAGATTATATACTATAGAGAAAAAATTAAAAAATATATAAATAACACAAAATTACAGTTATACAAAATTAGATAGGTAGATAGATAGAAATCCATAGTATATTTATATTTTGTTCATAAGAAGTAACACGATCGCTTGAAGCACCTGAAACCAGTCTTTGAAGAATTGTTTTTATTATGAGAACCATTCAAATTCAGCGCGGTAAGAATTATTGAGGTTTTATCATCGACGGAGCCTAATTTGATTTTTGGAACGAACTTAGTCTCTCTCTGTCTCTCTCTCTCTCTCTCTCTTTCTGCATCCCTGTTTTTTTTAATCATATAACCTCAACACAGGTATAACCTCAACACAGACACGTGGAAATTTTGTGAATACGCATTTCTTATTTGTGTTTCTGTGTTAGTAAGTAAGTAAAGGCTTTTCTTAATATTCCAAGTCTCTACAACATGCAGAGGAATGCTTAATTTTTCTGCATTGCTAATCTCTAACTAGATTAATTTGTACAATCTACAGTGCCGTATGCCGTGATGAAACCAAATCATTATTTCACTTTCTAAAACTTTCGTCTAATTCTTTGTCATCGGAATATAAAATTTCATTATCGTTGCATTGTAAATATATATTTGAAAGTCAGCAAAGTATTTGTTTTTAATACAAAATAAGTTGTAAAACAGAAATATCTAAATTGTAAGAAAACGTCGCCCCACCCCAATTACTTTCCAAAGATTTTGCAACATTTGCACGTCCACCCCTACTGCAATATTTTAATTCTTTTAATGATTCATCATCAGAATTGGTCTGTTTGTTTCGTTGAAGTTTACTACCCTCGTTTGGTGGTGTAAGAAATAAGATGACGATTGTGTGTCTGTAACATGAAACGTACAAGAATTAATAAATTTTTCCCAATAAAGCGAACACTTTCAAACCAAAACAAAGAGGAAATCTACTAAAACGGCAACAATTCACAGGCAAGTCGCCCAATGTACGCATATCTCAGTGCGAAAAGTGAATGAAGACAGCATTCTCCTTCTGCATTTTTCAATGACTACCCGGTCCACACTATAATACAATAGTAATAATAATAATAGTAATATTGGTTTTAATAACTAAACAACAACGTGTCCACGAACGATAATTGCATCTAGTACATGTACCTACATACATTATATTGACTCCTTTTATCGAGTACGAAATTTGTTCAACTTTATTTATTTACACATTTCAAGCTTGTTTATAGGTTTGAAAACACAAATGACTCGTAGTAGAAATAGTCTCCTCGTTAGTTTCGCGTTGGAGAGTACGTTACTCTGAAACTTATGTTATTTCCGTTACCCCCTGTGAATTGTACCCCACTCACAGTTTGTCACTCGGTTTCCCTTCCCCTCTCTCAACAATTCGCTGAGACTTCATTGTTAGTAAGAAATTTTAATTAAGCCTAAATATCTAAATTTTATGCAAGCACCGATTGTTTCTTCAAATTCAAAGTAATTGCTTTGAGTTCGTCACTCTCAACGAAAAAGCCAGTTAACGAGTGACTCGGGATAATAAGGATGATTCAGAATAGAGGGATAACTTTAAAATATGTTTTGCAGTCAGATGGCACTGGAGTGAAAAACATGTGAATTATAATGAGGAATATTAGGTGTCAGACGTAAATAATACTGAATACCGGAAAAAAAATCTGCAGGATAACTTGTAGCAAAATGTAGTAAATGATCGTGTCCGACCAGTTCAGTGGTTAGTGAACTGGCAATATACTCACCACCTATTCCATAGTGGGCCGTGATCATGACTGCTGAAACGTAGGAGAGTATTATACTCCTCTACCTAACAGCTCTGACCCCGTGAATTTAATTATTTATTATTTATTTATTTTATTTATTTATTTATTCTGATACAAAAAGTTAATAATACAATTTACATGAAAGGGTGTAAACATAAACTCTTTAGGGTTTCACCGTACACCCTGCGCCGTCGACTAGCTATACAATTAAAAAAAAAAAGTAGGTACAAAGCTCCGAGGTAGTAAGTAATATTACAGTGATAATAATAAATATGAGAGAAGTGTTGATGCAATAGCTAATTGTTTTAGGATGTCCTTAAATGTATTTATTAAGCTAACAAGATATCTGTAAAACAACATAAACATAACATGTACCAAGAAAGATAGACTTCAACAAACTTCAGGATATTGCAAGTTTGTTTAAAACTAAATTGTATTAGCGAAATTCACCTCTTTATTAAGTACACGGTAATTTTCATACATTGTACGAAACGAGGCGCACTGAACTTAAACGATAAGTGACAATTGCAGCCAGAGACTACCATATAAAAATACTTCTCATTGTAGTTAAATACGCTTTTATTATATTCTTTGATTTTATTTTAATGGAGTGCATTGTGCGTGACTTTCACACAGGTCGTGTGTTTTGACAAAAAAGAATTAAGACAAAATATTGTAAAAGCAGGTAGCGAAATAAAAACCTTTGACTATTAACATATTGCTTTTAGTAGTAACAAAAGAAATATGATTTAGCGTGTGGTATCACCTGACAGGTAGGTTCTATTTTGTAAAGAGAAAAAGAAACCTCACTTACGTCTTTGTCTTTGAGGAGCGCTATCAACGATCCAAATATAGGAATACAACTAAAACGGTTTACGACTCACACACCCGGTGTTTTACGGCTCTCTACGGCTCTGCGGAAATTTGCTATTTTACAGTAAATACGTACCCTTATTTACAGGTGTTTAAGTACAAAATAGTTTATGCTTGAGTATGTATTTGCTGTCAATTTACTCCCCGTGAAGTGGATTGACAACTTGTCAAACACAGGGGAAAATCGGAAACTGGACGGATGTCACTAACAGGTGAAAGGAAATAGTAAGAATTTATAAGGAGCAGAGATCACCCGGCAGCTGAACACATTCTTCTACGATATATAAAATAAATTCTATGATTTTGCTTTCCTACAGATCCTTTCCTTATGAGGTTTCCATCGAGATTTTGAAAAAAAAAATGAAGTACCTACCCGTTCTTTGGAACTCATTGGAAAAATTATTTCAACATAAAAAAACGTGAAAAATTCAATACAAACTGAAAAAATTACGCCAATGTCCGCTTGTTTTGTTTAAAATAACTTTACCACTTAGTTACTATTAAATACAATCTTGTGAGACGACAACAACAATTAAGGCTAGGAATCGCCAATAAATATCGTTGAAAACGAATATTCAACGGAATTAACACCATAGTAGATACGAGTAAGTACAAAGCAAAATGAGATTTTCCACCACGAACGACTAAAAGAAAAGCTATGAAAATATCACATGACAAAATAAACGAAACTGTAATGAAGAAATTAAATGAATAGGAAAAGTTACAGCTACGAACAACGCTTACACCTCAAGGCTCTGTACAAACTAACGTTAACGAAGAAGAACAAAAGCAATCCTCGTTACAAAGTTGTGATTAAATAAAGCGTATATAAATATTTCAATTACCAATACCCACTAATTGATTTAACACAATATTGTTGCATCTTGGAATCCCACTTAATTACGTCGCCTGTCATTGCATCTCGTTTGCAGTGGAACAAGTCCAAATACCGAAATAATTAAAGAAACGATTAAACCGTTTCAACCCTATCTTGAAGAAGGTGGAGGGGGGTAAGCCGAAAATTGTTGCCTTCTACAGGGCTGTCTCGCGCAATAAACTTTGCTAAGGAATTTCATTAGTTTTGTTCAATAAATTAGAAGGTTATGTTAGCGTGTGTCGACCCTGCAATTACCTTGTCGTTGTAGAGTAATAAAGAGTCGGTAAGTGGATCTCTTAAGAGTTATGAATCTCTCGAGAAGTTGGCCTTGTGCAAAAAGAGTACGTCCTTGAAATGTCAAAAAGGAAATTAGATTGTCCAATTATAAAATGTGAAGCTATTAGGTGAAGCTTACATGTTTCGTATATTGTGTAAGTAAACGCGCTTGTAATCGTGTAGGACGTATTGTTTATAGCGAATTATATAGCGAGAGCTGTAAATATAACAAACATAATTTATATATGATAAGTATATAAATGCATATCGTTTACTTAAGTAAAAAAAGAATAAATTAAGTATAAAAATATTTTTTACAATTATATCCGTTGTGTGCTAATAAATCACCATCTACTCTGGCAGCTTGAAAAATATAGAATAACAATAATGATCAATTCCGTCAAATATGGGAAAAAAAAATAAACTTACAAGGAAACGAAACTTCCAGGGATTATTGTATTCAATTCCACATATGAAATAAGAGTCCCGCGTCATTTGTAACTTGAATATTTTTAAACGTAACATCACGCCTGTAATCCCCGAAGAGGTAAGCAGAGGAATGTAGAACACTCCCACGTTCCAGCAGTTACTTTTACGTCCCACTATGGAATAGGTGAAGAGTCTATTGCCATACAACGGACACATATCCAGAGTCCGAACTACTACTAGATAATTTAAGTTTATGAAATCCAATAATGCTCGAACCGGGATTTGAAACCGGGACCAGGACCAGAACCTCTCAATCGGTAGTCACACTTGCAGCCAACACGACCTATGAGGCAGTCCAATTAAAATATTGTTAATGTAGATTATTCAAATATATTACATTTAATATAAGTACATATATCACATTTTTTATATTATGTAGGGTTTCGCCTACTCCTGAGTTAGTGCCAAAATTGCAAATAGCTTTTCAAACTTAAAAAGTTATGCATGTTATTATTTAAAAATAAACATTTAAGTAAAACGTTCGCGTAACGAACATCAAACTGTTGTCAGAACTGTGTGAAATTTACCAATTAAATTTAAAAATTTACTTATTGGCCTGCCTGGTTACAATATTGAATAATTTTATCAAGCACTAGGATCAACAGTGACAAAATCATTAATGATGATAATGACAATAAGATCATAAAAAATGTACAAATTCATTAGCACAGCAAAATATTTTCCACTTAAATTTACCAAGCCCATCGTTAACGCCATACAAAACAAGCCTACGATTAAATCCGCCGTGAAATTCCGTGCAAGCTCCAATTTTATCGCCAGCAGTACGATCACCCCCACACTACGGCTAATTTTACACCCTCATAAAAAAAACTAACGCGCCATAATACAGCTGTCATAACACTTGGGCTAAATGTCCGTGTTTCAGCTCCATTTTGGACACTACAATAACCATAACAGTTGAAATGTTATACGCTGCAAATAAATATACAGGGTATATACGAGTCAGTGGCTTTTCTTCCTAAACCATACTTATGTATTATTTCTCTTTTTTGTGAAAATATGCTAATTATACAAATTTGTAGAATTTTATTTTTAAGAAAGCAGCAAAGCGCATGATCATTTAACATTTAGCGACTGATACCGACAGAAGTTATAAGCCCGTTCTAATACAACATAGTACGTAGTAGAAGTCTAGCTTATCGACAGAAGGCAAGACAAGATATGTATTTTATACAACTTTAAAATTATAGATAAATGCTTAATCATATTCGGATCGTTTTAAACTTTTACAATATTGTGTTGAATGTATTAATGTAACTTTCCTTACCAAATATCACACAGCGAAGAGCGAGCCGTTAATCTGTTCTTTCGTTTCAAGTTAAAAACTCCGGTATATTTCTTATTATCTTGAGTTATTTGATAATTCTTGTCGCAGGACCAGTGATTTAGTGCACAGGGTCGACGTCAGGGGCGCTACTGAGCTCAAAAAAAATTTACACCAACCAACATTATGATAAATTACTCGGTTATCTTGTTCTTGTAATTTCATACTCCTGCGGCGTCCACTCACCGTGTTTTGTTCCTCTTTTTATTTACATGGTTGCATTGTTAATATGTACGAGTATGTTTAGAGGTAGGGGCGAAGTAACTTGTCGTGTACAAGAAAACCTAGTGACGATTTTTCGTAAGTGATTATTTTCGTATTTTATAAAAATTTATTTTCCATAGCAGCATGACATTAATATACATACATACCTTAATACAAAAAAAGTAATTTCACGCCTGTAATCCCCGAAGAGTTAGGCAGAGGAATGTAGAACACTCCCACGTTTCACCAGTTAGTTTCAAGTCCCACGATAGAGTAGGTGGTGAGCCTATTGCCATATACCGGGCACATATCCAGACTCCGAGACACTACTAGAAAATCTAAATTAGGAAATTTAGTAGTGCCCGACCCGGGAATCGAACCCAGGACCTCTCGTTCGGCAGTCACACTTGCAACCAACACGACCAA
>DWDW01001787.1:0-11059 GCA_018245635.1 Mimoniades versicolor eupheme | reverse complement strand
ACACCGTCTTCAATGTTTTCTCGTCAGTCTTGCTTCTTAGGGCCTTAAACATATAAATTAATTTACGCAGTTTAGAAGCAGTCACTTCTACTTGTTCCTTCCAGGTCATTAATTGATCAATTTGTACGCCAGAGTATTTGACGGATTTAACAATTGTTAGCCTTTTACATGAGCACGACGTTGCAACGTCCCTACATCGATGTGCAGCAATGGCAAAACTTTCAGATGGTAAGGAGGCAATACTAGCTGAGGTGCAGTGTTTAGTGAACCTGACTGTTAGGCCGGGGGTCGTGAGTTCGATTCTCACTCATAATAAATATTTTTGTGATGAGCACAAGTATATGTATATTTGTTCTATAGTACACTCTCACCTTTTACCAGTTACCTTTACGTACTAACGCGCTCTATTGAGATACGTCGCGCACATATCCAGACTCTGATCCACTAGAAAGCTTAAGTTAGAAAAAATTATAAATAGCTAAGCGATATAGTCATTGATTGTCATTGTCTGTACATATCCAGTATTATATTGTAATGTAACGCGGCGGCCATAGACTAAATTTACATTTACTCACACACTTACCCATGATTGATCACACAGGACCAACAAAGGTTTACCACTTTGTTATTTCCATGGAACTTTTCTTTCCTGCAAATCGTTAGCTGCGTGTGTCGGCCAAACAGTAGGGTCGATCTACACTAGCGTGCTAGATTTCGTGACTTATTTATGGTAATATTTTTTTGCTCTTTACTTTTGATTACAACAGTGAAGTGCGGGTATTAAGTATTACATGTAGTAGTGAATTCTGCAATCACAACACACTGCAATAAGTCAACGTTGAAAGTGGAGTGAAGGCTGATTATTCAAATACTAAGTACGCTTAGGGTTACATATTAAATTACATTCTGTTCGCGCGGTGCATATAGAAAACTTGACCTGTATAATACCCGGCCTTAGGATAAATGGTATTTGTATAGGATCGTAGTGAAACTGGAGTGAAAATATTAAATTAACACTAAAACTATATATACGATATCTGTAACGTCAAGTCGTTTCCACCAAGGGCACTGTGTATTAACTTTCTCCGGTCACTAGTGCCTTTATTCATGTACAAGACTTTGCCATATGTATAATCCTATTGCTTTGAAGAAGGTTAGAATTTTACTAACGGCGGTGCCTTTGCTTTTAGCCCGGTGCGGCTTGTACTTGTTAAGTTGATAGCTGTGTTTCAATATAATTGCATCATAGCGACATAGCTGATGTTTTACTAGTTACGTATAAAACGTAAACGTTACGTTACGTAACGTACGTAAACATTAATATATAATACATATCTTAAAATCGAGAAAACCTATGTTATTTGTAACTAGGTCATGGCCAGTAATCATATAAAATGTTGGACACGCTACGCCAAATAGAGCAGTTGGAGTGTTATTGGGATATCTTCGTAATTAGAGTAATTAAAGAATATATCGATCGTAATTAAAAAATATATTGATCAAATATACACATGTAATTAAAATATATTTTGGAAAATGTATCCATCATGTATGCGCGATCTCAAAGTTATGATCAGAACCAGCCCTATAGTGAAAAGCGACCCTTAATGCTTCTTGGAAATATGTTATCGATGTGAACCTCATTTGCGGTGAAAGTTTCAACTCTGTTAATGGTAATGTTGGCAAATAGCTTCAGATAGCGAAATTGTATACTGCACGCTAATGTTAAGTGACGTCAAGATACGTAGCTTGTACGTATAATAGTAAACCCGTATGATGGAACTTTGTAACTATCCTAAAAGCTTGCGATAAGTTTTAACGACTGATGTTGTTAACTGCTGGGATTGGTAAAATTGCTTAACTCATCCAGGACTCAACCCATCACGGAGACACCAGCACGCGAATACGCCGCTCAGTTTTGCGAATAGAAAATACCTACACAACTGTTAGGTAACAATTATTCTTGTTATGTCGATTGTGTCTTGTAATATTATAATTTTTCTAGTGATTACCTACTAAAATACTGTTCGCATCCAGTAATATAGCTCAGTTGTACACGTTTAGGTATAAGTGTTTCAGCTACCAGGAATATGTCTGTCAAAATATACACAAATCTATTTCCATCCCGAAATCGCGCCTATAATGGTCGAGCATTTTCCCTCGAAGGTTCAATATTTAATAACTATTCGCTAACCCCAATCTGATTCATCTCGAACAATATTTCACCCTTTCCTTTAGGGGAAATATGTATTTTATGCCCCGGATGGGGCAAGCATCTGCGTCACGGTTTATCTCCACCCCGAAAAAAATCCAGCGGAAATTACATTTCGCACTCTGAATTATTCATTGCTCATTAAAAAAATTATTGTTCGCCAGACATGACTGCTATCTTTATTACCAAGTTCTGTAAACAACAGTGGATTACACAAGTTTATTACAGCTACAGCTATAGAATAATATTAAGATGTTATTTATGTCAAGGTTACGGTCACGGTCATGATCATATTTTTTTTTAAATCATATTAAATATATACCCTATACCTATTAAGGTATAAGGTATATTTTTTTAATATGTATAAGAACGAGAATGGTTACAACATCACCTGATAGTAAACGAGATGTACTCAAGGACGTAAATACATATAGGTCCACCATCGTGTAATTGGACACAAGTAATGTATATGGATACATTTGAAATATCGCGAAATGGTATGCTTTTGTTTTTAAGGAATTGAAAGTGATTTTGTTTGCGTTGACGCAGTCAGCGACGAAATGAAGAATCTGATCACTTGTCGCTGCGGCTAGTTATGTACTCATTCACCCACTATGGTATGTCGAACTCACATCATGATCATATATGTATGTATATATAAATATTTTCATTTTCAGAGTAAACAAATATACATTCTTTCCTTCGCCTTTCCCGTAAACGTTCAAGGCTGGGTATTTATTGGCAACGTTCCTTATATCGTAAATGTATTTACATTATATATATAGGCGACAAATATATAGGCGGCAATGACCTCATGTATCACCTCATGTATGAATTGTTTGCATTTAAGCTATGACTCAATAATGACTGCCTCGTTGGTCGTGATGATTGCAGACGCGACTGCTGATCGGAAAATCCTAGATTCAACTCCCGGGTCGGGTACTATGGGACTACTCTAACTAGAATTTCAAATTAAAATTCCTAGTAGTGGAGTGGAGTCTGGATTTATTCCTTCGCCACGGTAATTTGCTCACAACCTATTCCATGTTGGGTCGTAAACGTAACTGGTGAAACGTGGGAGTATGCTAAACTCCTCTGCTTATCTCTTCGGGGAATACATGCGTGATAATAAGTTTGTTACATAATAGTAATGTCAACCATACAATAACAGCTTATTTATATAGCTATAAGTTAATTCCTATCAATTACATCTGTAATCTTCTGTATCGATATACTAAGTACTAAGCATAGTTAATAGCCTTGTATTATTTCCTCGACTGAATACAAAACATTAGTTATTTTAGACCGAAAATAAAGTTTCCACATTGATACCGAACAGGTAATTGAATAATGGTTATTATTATCATAACATTCTGTATTATTATAACCTGTGCTCTGCGATCCTCAACCTGGGAATTATGAGAATACGTGTGGGAATTATGGGAATAACCTCTCAGGGGAGGCCTATGTCCTGCAGTGGACTGCAATGCAGATATACCATACCCTCAGGAACATCGCATAAAATAAAGTACCTGACACTACGAGAATTAACACTTTATCTTCACGAATGCTATTGTAATTGCATAACTAGGTAATTAATATAAGAACTACGGCACATTGTGTGTCATTATTAATTAAATTAATATCACAGTCGTAACATGGACGTAATGAAGAAAGCTGAAGAAACAAATAGTACGAGACAAAAATCCTCTGCACTCATAAAAGTTATAACGAATTATGCCCACAAATCCCACAGAAGCCAGACGTGCTCGTACATCACTCGTTTCCAGTTTCTGAGCAAAAAGAATTAAAACGGGGTCATTACGTTACGGAAGGCGCTTCCTAATCCCTTTCCGCATTAGTGCCTTAATGATGGCCATGTTATAGGTAAAGGTGTTTTTACAGCTCACGACTTAATGCCCTTCCCCTTAAATGCGATTCATATTAATATTTTCGTAAGTCAAGAGTCAAATTTGGCTTGTTTATTTATTTGTTAAATTTCGTTTACAACTCATTATATCTACATTTGTTCTGTAAGTTATCATGTAAATTCAATATAATACATGTGGTTTTCAAATGATATTTGGATGGGTTGTAGAAAATACAGATACGATTGACCCGGGACATTTCACTGTTAAACATATCATATCTCTACCGCGAAGCAATTGTTTGCCAATTAAATTATGTCAATAATAATTAATTTTAATCATCCAAAATACTTAGCGAGTTATGCTTCGGAAACGCTCATTAGTTATTCGGTCAATGTGAACACAAAAGCGAATAATAGTAACAGTAACTGTCCAATGCATCTGCCGAATGTCGCTAACAAATTACGACGTTTGGGAATGTTGTTGACTTTAATGATGCCCTCTAAATTCATATATATCTGGCAAAATTTGCATATTTTTTAACATACCGAAACTTTGGTTTGTTAATATTTTGTAACTGTCACACTTGTTTCAAAGAAGTTAAAAGTTAAGTAAGATTTTCAGATTCAGAGACACTTGTATCTGTATAGTGTATTAAAAGTACCTAGTTTTTATGACGGCTTCGCTGGAATTCGTTGCATATCAATCTGGTTTTCCCTAGTTAGTGTAAATATACATATACCGTATTAAGATATATACTAACCAATAACAAAAGACAAGAAGACCGTCTTAAATATATTAAAGGCATAGTACCAGTTCTATTGAAACCGATGTAAAAATAAAGCGCTACAAGCCTTGGAGATTCTTAACAACTAAACAATAGGCGACCATTTTGTTTCATAAACGACAAATCGTCGTCGCGTAATCGAAATACAGCTTGAACACGACGGACAAATTAATAGGTAAGCGGATAGGTATTTCCAGCGTGAACACGGTCCACTGATTGGGAAACGCCTTCAGTTGATCGTGTTGGATTACCCCTTTTTTCGTTTAAGAAAACACGAGGAAGTAATGACGAGATTTGCAAAATGTTCCCCAATAAGCTCACGACAAAGAAGCTCGAGGGGAAATTAAAAAGAAAATAAACTTTATAGATAAGCTTGGTTAACACGTGTTTTAACACGTTAACACAAATTTCAATTTGTGAATCTTTTAATTCTATAGAATAAAAGATAAGAGCATTTTATGATGATCACAGCAAGATATAGATTTACATCTGGCCAATCACTCTCCAGAACCAGTCCGGACCCTTTGACTTTTTGTACAAAGTATGTACATCTTCAGTTGCTTTTAGATATACATACATACAACTTAAACGTAGGTAATTGGTGAAACGTGGGAGTGTATTACACTCCTTTGTCGACCTCTTCGGGGATCACAGGCGTAATGTTACGTTTTTGTTGATTTCTGTTGTTTTGTGTCTATATCCCCATACTACAATTATTATTATTATTTGACCTCCGAATTGTTCCTGACTCATACGTATATACAAAAAACCCACTCTCGTGATATTTCCAGCTGATGCTTTTCTCTGGCCTTTCTCTTTTAACGCTTTTTCTGCTTTAACCATTTTGTCACGTAATTAGTTCTAGCTAGATGGAGATATGTGGAAGGGTGGACCTTTGAACTATTAACTTTGAAGGTCAGCTCTAATACGATGTATATTGATTGACAATATTAAAAGAAAACTTTTACTTGGATGTGGTCATTACCTTTAGTAGAAAATAATATTAATTGTGACTGAGCCACATTTTACGTCCCACTATGGATTAGGTGGTGAGCCTATTGCCATATACCGGGCACTTATCCAGACTCCAAGTCACTACTAGAAAATCTAAATTAGAAAATTTTGTAGTGCTCGACCTAGGAATCGAACCCAGGACCTCCCGTTTGGCAGTCATACTTGCGACCAACACAACCAACAAGGCATTCTGAGAGAAGGCCTTTATTTATGTAACAGCAGAAAGATTAAAAAAAGCCAATATCTTTGGTTTCAGGTCTAATCATGGAACCAAACAAGCGCTACACGCAGGTGGTGCATAAGCCATTCCACATATCGCAAGCAGCCATGGATACCTCCACAGGGGACAATGAGCCCTGTCAAGTTATGGTGGTTGTGGAAGGCAAGAATTTCCTTGTGTGTACACTGCAAAAGAAGCAGTGTATTCAAGTGCCATTGGATCTGTATTTCAAGACGGGAGATTCAGTCGCATTCTTGACCAATGGTAATAACATTAAAAGTTTTAAAAAATCCTCTTCTATTTTTGTATTATTAATTTTTATATTCATAGATAAATTACAGTATGATTATAAGAAAATTATGTATACATGTTATTTATATGAAAATATGCATGTCAATGAACCGTCACATCATGAAATACTTGGTTTATATAAAACAAAGCATATCCACTTGAGCGTGCTTTATTTTAGTTAATGTTACAATATTCTTACTCAGCAAATGACAGCTTGGTAGCCTAGTAGGTAATGTTTTTGCTTAAAAACACAGTCATTCACAGGGTGTCATTGACCTGTATATTTATATCCTCACAATATTAAAGCATAATTTTCCATTAAAATTTCATCATCATGTTTTGTCATTCTACAATCATGTGTTAACTGCCTCATTAGTTAAGTTGTTTTTAACTGCCTCATTGTTGTAAGTGCATCTGCTGATATTGAGGCCCATGGGATTCCCTGGACAGGTACTTTTGGAATTTTCAAACTTAGAATTTCCATTAGTACCTGAAAGTTTACATTTGTACCTGATCTACAGTATACCTCCCTGGTGTCCAGGTTGTATGGATAAATTAATAACAACATATAAACATGTCTAGGTAAATGCAACGTCCACCTCACTGGATATTTGGACCCCGAATTTGAGGAACGAAGCTCAGACGATGAGGAAGATGATGAGGAAGACGAGTCAGAAGAGGAAGAGACAAAGGAGGAAACTCCTGCTGTCAATGAAAAGAACAAGAGGAAGTTAGCAAACAATGTTGAGGCACCTGCAAGCAAGAAGGCTAAGGTGAATAATACCTTTAATAGGTGTTTGCAATAATTTGTTTCTCCATTGTGTTTGGACATTTTCTATAACAAAGCTAGCTGTTATTGATGTTAGTGCGCCTGAAACTGGCAACTGCAACTGTGCAACTGCTGTATCACTCTGTTCAAGTATGTTGAGAGTCTTATTACTGTCATTTTTTAATGGATACTCATTTTAAATTGCAGTGGGCAATGTTCTTCTGTGTTTATGAAAATAAGCCTTTAGTTGCTATTATTTGTTATTGTTCACATATCAATTATGTATATAATAATGATTATAAGTTTGACAATGATTATGAGTATGTCAATTGATCATGGATAAATGCCTGGTATATGGCAATAGGCTCACCACCTATTCCATCGTGGGACTTAAAAGTAACTGTTGAAAAGTGGGAATGTTCTACATTCCTCTGCCTACCTCTTCGGGGATTACAGGCGTGAAGTTACTTTTCTTTTTTTTTTCAATTGATCATCACCTTAATCAAGTGGTTGCAAGTGCGAATTTAGATTGATAGGACCTGGGTTCAATCCCTGACTGAGATATTTATCAGGTTTTTCTAATATAGAAGTGGTAGCTCAGGTTCTCTCGCCTTCTGGCTTCATGCCCAGTAGGCAATAGGCTGACCAGGAGGTCAGCCTATTGCCTACTGCCAGATAGGAATCCTCTGGTGACATAACAGATGAATCATACAAATGTAGTACACTCCTCTAGTTATCCCTTTGGGGTTTATACATAAACAGGTGTGAAATAAAAATAGATTGTATATTTTAGGGTCTCGATGCTTGCCAGTGTTTCCATATGTTACCAAACCATGCAAAGAGTCTCTAAATATGAGGGACTGAGTTGAACCATTAATATTATAATAAAAATAAGTGTTTAAATCTCACGCAGGCAGACAAAAAGGCTTCAAAGAAAGAAATTAAAGCTGAGGAGAGCTCCGATTCTGATGATGATGGCAAGAATGACCTGCAAAAGTTCTTGGATGGAGAAGATGTTGAAACAGATGAAAATGACGATTCCTTCAAAGTGAACGCTTCAGCTGAAGCCAGTACTAGGTGAATTGTTACAATTTAATTGAAATGAAAAATATTTCATAGGTGTATTAGTTACAAGTATTACACTAGGTATTTTAGTAACATCTCTTGTGTTTCAAAAATGACAATGTTCTTGGGGACTAACATTTTCATCAAAAATCTACATTCGTTAAAGTTGGCACTGGATGTGGGATATTAACATTTTAAAATTTTACTGATGTGTAAGTGATTGGCCTCATTGGTTGTGTTAGTTGTGTGTGTGACTGCTGTTGGGAGGTTCGGGGTTTAAATCCCAGATGGGGCACTATTGGACTTTTCTAATTAAGATTTTTAGTAGTAGCTCAGAGTCAGGAAATGTGCCTGGTGTATGGCAATAGGCTGTTCCATAATGGAACATAAAAGTAACTGGTTAAACGTGGGAGTGTTCATCATTCCTCTGCCTACCTCTTCTGTGATAACAGGTATGATGTAATGTTATGTTACTGATGTTCATTGTTGGATAACATTGCCATGCTTATGGTTTTTTTAGTACAGCTTACAAGTAGTATAAATTAACTAAAACAGTAATATTTTGAAACATAGTGTAACCTCACTCGTAATTAAATAACAGTGATGATGAAGATGAGGATGATGAAGATGAAGATGAGGATGAGGAAGAGGCAGAAGATGATGATGAGGAAGAAGAAGAGGAGAGTTCAGATGAGGCAGATACCACTATGGATACTAGCAAGGAGGAGAAAATAGATACATCCAAATTGAGCAAGTCCCAAAAGAAACGACTGAAGAAAAAACTACAACAGCAGAAAAAAGCACAACCTCAAGTAAATGGTGTTGACAAGTCCAAGGTATGTTTTTTTATTTGCTGTGTAATTAAATGAAACGAAAAATCTTGAGGTAGAGGTTGCATATTTTTTGTGCTGTTACATATCATCTATTTTAAACCTGAATGCCCCTCCAGTGTGTTTACGAACACATGCACATTAGATATTTAGATGACACACAATTCACCCAAATTTGTCATTTGTCATTTCAATAAACCATTTTAAACATCTAATTTTTTTTGATGACCAGATCTGTCGACCAACTACTTATAATAGACTCGACCAAAGGCGTAGTTTTTTCATAAAATGCGCCATCATCGCCATTGATGCACTAATCGCTCAATTAGTTGACTTCTTAGTGTGAAGGCGAATCCTAACATTGCAGTAAAATCGCCACACGCACACAAGTAAATTGTATTTACTTATCTTCAAACATTGAAAAATAAATTTTAGTGGAGGGGTGTCCATTTTTAAATTGGACCATCTCCTACACAATTATTGATTTGGAAAAATGTGCCTGTATTGTCTGTGTATCTCTATTATGACTATGTAATTGTAGAAAAAAAAATTGTAATGATTATTACAGAAGGAGAAAAAAGAGGGTGAACCCCAACAGAAGGCAGATAAGAAGAAACCAGAAGCTAAACAAGATGCTCAAGAAGCTGCTGATAAGAAAGAGAAAAAATCATTGGCAGGTGGTGTGTTTATTGAGGATCTGAAGGTTGGAGCCGGCCCTGTTGCTAAACCAGGAAAAACTGTGATGGTGAGTACATTCATTTAAGGCTAGTGAGCTTTTTTATATGAAAAACTAAGTATGTTTCAGCAAATTTTGAGCCACTCGCCATTGCGTAATCCTAGTCTTAAAGATTATAAACATCAATCACATTTTTAAAGAGATTCCCTTTACGTGCCCAATTAGTGTCGAAGAAACTTTCAATGGTAACACTCATTGATATTCAGGTTTATCATATATTTTTCTCTTGCATTGTGAAGTATACATACATTTTGACTTGCTTCACAAATAGAAAATTTTCAAGTGAGATGAAAAACTTACATCTTATGAAACACTAAAATAATAAAGTCTAAATAGTGAAATTTAATCAACTTGCTTACCCATGTTAACTCATCACATCTTCTCTGTAACAACTTCATGTGTGTGTCAATGTTTTTGTTTAAAGGTGTACTATGAAGGTCGCCTGAAGCAAAACAACAAGATGTTTGACAACTGTCAGAAGGGACCAGGATTTAAGTTCAGACTTGGTGCCAAGGAAGTTATCTCTGGATGGGATATTGGTGTGTCCGGAATGAAAGTCGGGGGCAAGAGGAAAATTGTCTGCCCACCAGCGATGGCGTAAGTTTGTAGATTGGGCTGATAACGGCTGATTGCATAGACTCCCTCTGATAAATATTTGTAGATATTCCCCACAATGGTTCAAATAACAATATATACATATTATGCAAATTTTCGTTTGTTGTTTACAAAAACTTTGCTTGGAACTAATGAGTACAACTGACATAGGAGGCGATTTGTTATCGTAAACCAAACAAGTTCTTGTTAATTGTCCAATATTTTTTCACAGATATGGTGCCAAAGGCTCTCCACCAGTTATTCCGCCGAATTCAACACTGGTATTTGAGGTTGAACTTAAGAATGTTAAATAAGTCTCAACATGTATGTTTGTATGTTTTGGGATATTTTCTTGTCTAAGTGTGTGTTGTCAAATGTCAGTGTGTATGTATGCTTAGTGGCATCTGGAGTGTAAGGGTAATATGAGCCATCTGTAATGATTTTGTTCTAAATGTCATTCACTCTCTTGTGTTTAGTTTCGGTCAGTTTCACTTGCTTGTTACAGGTGCCTCATATTAGAAGTTAAAATAAGTTAGATTTAACCGATTTGCAAGATAAAGTGACACAATTACATTGTTAGACAAGATTTTCTTATAATCATATAGTTTTTATGTAATGATATGTTCACCTTCAGAACTTACAGGATATTTGTGATTCTTACCATAGTCATGAT
>DWDW01001786.1:0-11061 GCA_018245635.1 Mimoniades versicolor eupheme | reverse complement strand
ATTCTAAGACTTGTAATGTAATAAAACAAAACTGGCCAAAATGTAGTACCGACTATGTTAATTGCTGCAGTCGATATTATATGTATATCATTACATCCTTTTTTTAAATAAAATTATGCTATTACATTATTACAAATTATGCTATTATATTATTACAAACACTTTAAGCTTCTTATTCAAATAATCAACAACGTACGCAAGCGCACAGACAGACATTTGTTCTGGATGATTCTACGTCAACAGTCCGTGGGAATAGTGCTAATGGCTGTAATAATGTTTATTACTCATTAATGTTGTGTCACTTTAACTTTTATGACATATTACATTTTATGACAAAGGGTACGCGAGCTTTTGACACAGTATTACATCTTAAGTGAACTATCCAGTATAATAAAGCAGAGCGATGTTAACCCTTGCCTGAGGTAGCTGATGACGGACGTGTTAAGCTGTTGTGCTCAATTGTTTGGTTAGTTAATCTTTGTTGGTATTCCATACTTAACCTTAAGAAATTTGATTTGAAGCACGGCATTAATATAAACTCACGTTGAGCTTATAATAGGATTCATTTTATTAAAAAAAAATGTCAACCACTGGCTGATTGATTAAAAAAAATCAATTATCCCTTTTAAAACTCTTTTAATGAATATTTAACACACAACTTTATTCTCGTCAAATAAAGACTAAATATTAATTTGTGAGATTTGATTTTGATATTGAACTTTTAATATTAAACGATATTATTGCATCTGTTTTTTACGTACATTTAAAAGTTCTGGTACATAAAAAATAACATACCAGTAACATTCGACATTGGGTCCACCCTTTGATACACAACACAAAATAAAGGATAAATAAATAAAAGTAAAATTGAGAGGATATAAGCGATAAAAAAATCTTACCCGGTTTTAAAACATTATCAGAGTCCCGCAGATACAGCATGGCGGAGCTTCCAATAAAGAGGCATGCAAGTAACAATACAAGCAAACAAATATTCATTGCTATCGGCACAATATAGTAGGATCACAGCACGACAACGGATATATTCAACCTGTATTTATTTGACACGCTTCCGTGTCGCGGCGAGCGTGCGCTCGAATAGACTCTCGTATAAAGTATCGAATGTATTCGCGACATTCTGATACGGCCGGCTGCCATTGTGAGATCGAAAATCTAATATGAATACGCTTTTGGCGAATACGCTAGGTGTACCGTTGCCGATATCGTCGACTTCAATGTAAATAATGCGCGACATGTGTCTAATAAAATCAAGATGCGATCTTTCGGGACTGCGGTGAGAAATATCTTTCGCAACGGTTGCGCATGTTATATCGCAGGTAATACGTACATCGTAGTTCTTTACAAAAATAAAAATGTTTTGCATCTTTGCAGAAAAAGCATGTACATCATTCATGATTACCTAAAGTGGCACTTCTTACCGAATGGTCCTGGGCTTCAATAACAGGGTCGAGTACAATCGACTTTTACTAACTTAAAATTGACTTGACCCTTCGTTGGTTGCAAGTGCGACTGCCGAACGGGAGCTCCTGGGTTCGATTCCCGGGTCGGGCACTACTAGATTTTCTAATTTAAATTTTCTAGTAGTGGCTCGGAGTCTAGATATATGCCCGGTGTATGGCAATAGGCTCACCACCTATTCCATAGTGGTACGTAAACGTAACTAGTGAAACGTGGGAGTGTTCTACATTCCTCTTCGGGGATGACAGGCGTGATGTCATTAACCAAAAAAGTGCCTAGTAGTAATTTGGAGTCTGGATATTTACACGGTATATGGCAATAGCCTCGCTGCTATTCCACGGTGAGATATAAATCATATTTGGTGAATTATGTGAACTTACTACGCTTCGCCGCCTGCTCCTTCAGGGAACGCAACTGCGACGTAATAAAATGATATAAAGAAAAAACATAAAATTTAAAAAAGAAAGTTGAATAAGAAGAAATGAATGAAGTAGACATAAAATAGAATAAATATAAATGACTTGTTTTTCTTTATGTTTGTAACGGATAAACTTAAGAAGTCCTTAACTAATTCACCTATAGAAAGCGATCGTTATCAGCGAGTAATGTGGGCTACGTTGTATCAAACAAATTAGTGATGACTACGAAAATTACAATAATGTCCCTTACATTATTGTAATTTATATAGTTTTGTTTAGTCAAATTTTTTATACTCAAAGTATCAAACATTTGACCCCTAAGCTATTAATTGGCATGCGCTGCGATGAATATTAACAATAAAATAAAATAAAATAAAGTACCAAATGTTTATAATACTTATCATTTTCTACGAAATAACCGCGAGGATTTAATGTTATATTATTACAGTTAAGTTATTAACCGGTTTTCTGCATATCAGCCATTCAAAACAGAGAAAATCAAAATATATAAGTACTTGTCGATTTGTGTAGTAACAGCATTTTTGCAATATTGATTCAGTAGTTTAGATTTATAAACATATTTATGAACAAACAGTGTAATCCACGATAAAGCAGAGCGAGGGACGGTCGCTGGTTTGACATGCACGTATTGTGGAATCATGACAATGGTTGATGCTAAATAAAACAGTTAAAAATTATAATTAAAAAGTTAATAGGTTTTTAAAGCATAAACTTTCGTATCAAAATGGCAATGGCTCAAACATTTTTAAATACAACAATATAATTAAAAAGTTAATAGTTCTTTAGAGCATAAATTTTTATATCAAAATGGCAATTTTGATACAAAAATTTATGTAAATGCAAATATTTTAAAATTCTATTTGAAATGAAATAATATGGGATACAGAAATTTAGAGGCACATAAAGATCAAGTTTTTTTACTATGTTTAAGACGCTGGACTGGAAAGCCATGGGCGTAAATATAAATGGTGACTTCATTATTTCACACTTGCCATTTGCAGATGACAGTCTTCTTGGCGGAGTCGCCGAATGAGCTGCAATAAATGCTGGACAGCCTAGCCTCAGTCACCTCAGTCAGCCTCGCGACAAACAAGTTTCGGCATGAATTTGGATAACCCAAAGTCAATGTTAATAAACACATCGATCCGAGACTTATCATCGTAAATGACCATGTTCTCGAAATTGTTTCGGAGTACACATACCTCGGAGAGACTTTGTAGTTAAGTAGACACCATTTTGAGAGGAGGACGATGTTGGGCTGGACAGAATTCGGTAGACTACGATGGGTCTTGTCGTGATCCATACCACAATGTATGAAAACCCGTCATGACATACGGAGTTGAGGTCCACGTCTCAACTAACAATGGTGGCCAATAATTACCGTAAGACTATTTGTTGTAAGCCATCCTTTTTCCATAAATATTCTCTATTAACATGTATGAGACATATTACGTTTTTGAGATAACGCAGCTATAGTTGGCATTTCCATTTTAAGATCAAGGCAGGTGAGGTCATTTGTATATATATGGAGTGTGAGTCAACGTGGGGGCGGCGGTGATGGCACCGTCTCACCAAACGCTTTCCAACTATACACTCCGTGTCTTCTTATGCTTTTTTTGATATAGTTAAAAGTGTAAAACGTTGTAATACACCATGACACAGCGGAATTTATAAATAACTTTCGGAACTTCCTTATTGTAAATATGGAGAATGCCTAGTTGGTCGTGTTGGTTACAAGCGCGACTGCCGATTGGGAGGGTGGTTCTGGGTTCAAATTCTGGGTCAGGCACTACTGAATTTGTCTAATTTACATTTTCTATTAGGGGCTCGGAGTGTGGAAATGTACCCGGTGTATGGCAATAGGCTCACTAGCTATTTCATACTCGGACGTAAACGTAACCAAGGAAACCTGGGGGGAGTGCACTAGATTCCTTAGTGGATAAAAAAAAGGTCTACCCTAATTACTACACCGGAGTCTTACATATTTATACTATCTATTTTATAAGGATAATCATCATCATCATCATCAGCCTGTTTCCGCCCACTGCTGGACATAGGCCTCTCCAACAGCACGCCACTGAGCTCGACCTTCAGCTCATTGCATCCAACCGCTGCCAGCCACTTTGCGTATATCGTCACTCCACATAAGGATAGATATATAAAAATTTCATGTCACAGTTTTAGTGACACTTTTTATATTTTTTAAGGTTTGGCTTCAAAACATACCCGTGATCCTTAATTATTTACCTTTCTTTCCCCATCTTCCATTTTTTTTAATAATTTGTAAAGCAAAACAGCTTCAATTATCGAAACTAATGGTATTATTAAAACTCGCATAAATAACAGACACTACGAGTATAATGGACAACATTAATGAAATGGTAATAATAGTAGTAATAGATAAAAAATTCAAATCAAAAAAATGTAAGCAAACGAATTGCAGATTGTTTCTATCTCATTCCAAAAGCTCCTTTTTGCGTACCTGTTACAACTTTTGCGTTACTTAAAATTTGTTTTTCTTTGTAACACTTGTACACTGTTTCGGAAGGACCTTTCTCTCGGGGTTGGATCATGACAAAGGGTCCTAATCAACTCTGTACTTTGGTGGCAATGTTTGAAATTCCTTCGCATGCGGGTAAATGTTTCCTTAAATGTGAAATATATATTCAGGGAGTTAAATTGAAATAAAACAAACATTTGTTTTAGAAAATATACGTAAATTCCTTCTCTTTGTGGGAGAAGTGTCGAAAAGCTTAAAGGCATAGCGCGTTTATCAGTATCTTTATCATTATTTTTCTCTGGTTGAGAAAGTTCTAACAAATACTCGGCATTGTTTTAGATCCAACAGATCAGCTAATACGAATATCTTAACTTGAACTTATTAGATTTAGTTAAAATAAGATAATTTTTCTCAGGTGTGTATGTTTGAACTCAGAAAGGCTTTTGACAGAGTTGACAAGGACACACTTCAAGCTAAACTTAGTAATATTGTTATGCTCCACATCCACTAAAGCTGTTTGTCATTTTCTGAGAACCGAGAACAGATCGTGCCGCTAGGCCTATATGAATCTCTAACGTTCTACACGCGCTCTGAAGCTAGTCATGTTTCAAAACTTGGATATTGGAATAGCTATTCTTTCTGCTGGTTAAGGACCTCTTGACGTTTTTTATGTGGATGATTTTAAGCTTTTTACTAAGATACGTTGTTCAGAAGCGGACTGCTGGGCTCTCCAGGAGGATGTTCAATCAGTGTATGAGTGAAGTACTGGCAACAAAATGGATGTTAATAATACTAAATATTTTGTCATGAATTTTAATAGGAAGTAGCACATAATGCTATTTAATATTGTTACAAGTTTGGTAACAACGCTATTCCAAAAACGACAATAATAAAATATTCGGACGTTTTGTTTGATAAAAAATCAAAATTTCATGATTATACATAATAAATGTATAACTATAGCAATGGAGTCATTTAGGTTTGTCCTAAGAAATTCCCGTGACTTTAATCCCAAAGGTATAATTAATCCTCATTAATCTATTTTTGAGCTACTAATTGAGTTAAACTGTATTGTCCAACAATTGAGACAGTTCAATGGTTAACATAGAACTTGTCTACGGGGTTTCTATTATTTGTCGATACATTCAGTCGACATTTCTGTTGAAATAGCCTTAGTAAAAAAGTATGATGTAACATACAAGTTTAATATGTAATTTACTTAATTGAATTGCTTTAAGCTGATTTATTTAATCCAATTAGTTTACATGAGAGAAAACTTCTTAGTTTCCAACCCTTTGTCACTCCACCGTTGGATATGGGTGCTCTCTAAAAATGAGAAGGGTCAAATATTACATTGGAATTTGTAAACATTAACTGGAATTTATTAATTTTTAAATATTCGTTAATCAGCCCATTAACCACATTACCATTAACCAGCCCATTAAGGACAATAACAAGTCATGTCATCGTCTGAGTCTTCTATTACGTGTCTTGGTCTACCGAAGGGAGTTTGGTCACTCTCACTGGTCAGTGGGGGTATGAGACTATATTCCTTATAAATCTATTCGGGTGAGACTCAGTCTTGTGCAAGTAACTCAGGGCTTGCTTCTTCAAGAATTGCACTAGGTATGTCTCTAATTAGAGGTCTCTGGAAGATTTACATGTGCCGACGCAGGTGCCGACGTGTCCCGGTCTGTCTGCGTATAAATCGATTTTTTAATATTTGGCGGGTATCTATAGATGCATGCATTCAAGATGGCGTCAGTCCCACATCACATCATCACGTTCGTTGTCATATTTTTATAAAGTTTACAGTGAAGTTATAATAATATAATGGCCAATAAAAAAATAATGTGTATTATGCAAAGGAACAAATAAAAAAATGATTTTTGTGGACGAGAAGTTAATAAAATATAAATAAATTTTGAATGTAGATACATGTTCAAATAATTTGAAATATAACAACAACCGGAGTAAGTTAATTCTTCTGATCGATAACACAATATTTTTTTCCGACCCTTTTGTCGGTCCACTGTTCGAACATGAGTCTCCTCTCAGAATAAGAGTGATAAGGCCACATAGTCTACCACGCTGGCCAAGTGCGGGTTGGCCCTGATCTTAATAAAGTTTGAAAACATGCAATAAGGTGTTTGAAGTAGCAGCATTATTTGACATGAAACGTCTCTGGCTGTTGACTGAACAACCGAATAAATATCTGGTAAATTAATTTTGCACTTAGTAATACGTTAGTAATATAATATTAAAATTACAGACATACTATAATAGTGTCAGTTAATTTTTATATTTATTTATAAGAAAAATGTCTGGCAATAAACAATTCATGTTTCTAGTAGTGTTTAAAAGATAATAATAAAAAAGAAAATCTGCCTAAAATGATTTAACATTCAAGATTTTATTCATACAGGTGTGCTGCGCAATAATGAACGCAACGTTAGCGGCAGCTAGATAGCCAGCGTGTTTCTCGAAGGTGCATAGAAAATAATCTATTAAAGAACCAGTTTTCTTAAAATTCTTGTTTTTCCAAGGTTGCTAGCTCTTATACCATTACAATAACAAATTATTTAGAATTTTTGGTCGTGACAATTTTCGGTCTTAGTAAAACACTTTCGTAATTTATGTGACACTAAAACGAACGTAGGGTTTTATTAATTATTATTATAACACAATTAACTCATAAACGTAAGGCTCTATCGACTATTGTTATAACACAATTAACCGATAAACATAGGGTTTTATCAGTTATTACTATAACATAATTAACTCCTATAATACATAACAATTGTACTTAACGCATTGCGTCACTGTTCGTGATCCACGTGCCCTTCAATATGCGACACCAACGCTCCAATTAGAGGTATAATTGGCTGATGTCACAAATCTTTGTTTGTCATTTTCCGCCTGTAGTTATCATCTTTGAATTATTGCGAATCATGTAAAGGCTGAACTTTAGATGAATGTCTTTTGTTTTTCAGTTTATTATTACGGTATAATGAAAGTTCTTTTTGGCGGTATCAACTGATACAAGTTAGAGATTGCTAAATCCCAATTGAAATATGAAATTACTGCAAGAATTTGGGATAAATTGATTAAATATATTTTTTATTTAACTGCTTGGGACTTTTATCTAACGTGGGAGTGTAGCAAATTTCTCTGCTTATCACTTTGGGTATTACAGGCGTAAAATTTACGTTTTTTTTATATTTTGCAAGTGAAACTTTTCCTTAAGAATATTGAAAGTAATAATTCAAGATGATTCACGACTTTTAGCGATGTATCTGTAACTTATTTGTTCTGTTTCATCAGTTACGTTTTACGTCCCACTATCAAATGGGCAGTGAGCCTATTTCCATACACCAAGCACATGTCCAGACTCGAAGTCACTGCTAGGAAACATTTTTTGTATATTGCAAATTATCATTATTTGATTGCAAATAAACAAAAAATAAAATATTCGATACCCATTTTCACGTACGTGTTTGCTTCCGTGACTGACTGTTCTTTGGAATAACAACATAAGTAATATTATGTGGGTTACACATCTATTAATGTGACGATTCCCTCTTGTTACTTAGGTAATTGTATTTGTTAAATTACATACCAGGTTGCGTTACATAGCAACGCAGTTCTAGAACTCTATTGCTATTAACTCGTATTGGAGCCTCTTTGCGATAATGTTGTTTTGAGATTGATGTTTATACATATCATGTATTATTGATACATAAGAGCATAGAAACTCAGTTATATTAGATGTTTTTGAAGACCCCACGTATCTACCACCGGATTCGCTACATAATAATATGTTCGTTGAAACAGGGACATTTAAAAAGTTTTCGCTAACTATTTTTAAGTAAACTCAGACCGCCCCTGCGTACGGTAAATACACTATATTAACTTACTATAATGTTCAATTAATATTAACTCCACTCAACTATTAGGTTATAGGTATCCAATAAAAAAAAATTCAGCTTCTATCTTTGTTGATTGTATTTATCGTATAAACTTCATTTCAGTATGAAATTTAAGCCGTACCCTCCCCTCAAGTTCATAATTATCAAGTAACACTTATCAAATTATCTATGACTTATCACTTATCAATTTTCTCACATAATATCATCGACTACAGCTGCAAATTACTGCCCTGCAGATGAAAAGGATTCTTATATTGTATGTAACATAGCTACCCAGTCACGTCAAGCCTTTTAGACCTGCTCGCCTGTTTGTCTTTCATATCTTTTATGACCGCCAGCAGGCAAGGAAGTTCTTATTACGTCGGTTGAGGTAAGTTGCAGTAATATGACTGTCAAGGGAAATAACAGTGTCGCATGTAGTGGAGAACTTGTCGCACCACGTTAGGCACTTCGTAAAGATTTGAACGAGAACGGATATTTAGAAATTACGTTGTTCCACAAGAGAAATAGGAACAAATAGGATTTTCTCATTATGTATCGAATATCGGTGCTATTTAAATCCGTTTTCTAATGGAAGTAATAAACTACACGTAATTATTTTTATTTCAACGGTATATGTATGTAAATATTTTCGTAAAAAAAACTATTCTAAACTGTATTGATATACAAGCTTTTCAAAACGAATAGATTGGCGGCTCGGTGTAATAAACATGAAGTTTATCGTGGCGAAAAAGCTTATTGAACCACGTGATTGTGTTTTTCAGTACGAACAAACATCGCGTGGTTCAAAACATAATGAAAAGGGAACTAAAATTTTTATAGGGCTTTCAATGAGTCCCGGGGCCGTGGCGAACCTTATACATTAAAGGACTCCTCATACTGTTGTAATACATTGCAGCACAACAGTTCTTGAATGCAGTACGTTTTTTCATATAACATATTATATTTACGTTAAATTATGTTTATTTACTGCATTTCCGAATAAACTACAGAGACAGTTATTCTATCTTCTATAAAAGATAAACTTTTCATTTAAAGTTTAAAATGTAATTAGTAATTTTTGGGTGCGTTGCTATTATGTTACGCATGAAGTGTTACCAATTTATTTAAATTCACTGAGTGATGTTAGCATGATATGTAATATACATACGATACATCGTATGTATATCTACTAATCGTATGCGACTGTGACGCCTCGTGGGTTTTCCGTAAAAATATATCACGTGAAAAAACGGAATCAAAACGTCTGACTCTGATAAGATAAGATACACTGTCCGTTCCATTCCCGACAAATGTATTTCCAATTTTTCCAGCCACACCGCAAATGTAATAGTGAGTATTTTTTGCGCCTTCCCTTTTTTTACGAGCTTGCCCGGTCGGTATTGCGTCGCCATGTGGCAGGAAGGTCCGTTATTATTTTCCGTATGACGTTGATTTTACTATGCCAGATATTATAGGTCTCATCTCGGCTGATGTAGGAACGTGTTAAATCGCTACGCGCGGTACTTTTTATGTGTATTTTCTTATTTTCGGCCTGGCTGTAATCCCTGGCTTTGCGTTCGCGCCGCAGTAAAATAGTATATTTAAAGCCGCGGAAAAATGGGTTTATACAGGCGGGTCATATAAAAGTCAAAACACGCATCAAAATAACTTATTTTGTACGAAAAAAACTATTTCACACACATATCATGAATTTTAGTTGAAAGCATTAGATTTTATCTTCTACTTAGAGATGTGCTGATTATTCAAAACCTTTGATTTTTTTTTTTGAAAGGACCGTATGCTGTTGACACTGGTGGCCTTTACAACTTGACCAATTGCTGAGTTGTAGGAAGGTTCACAGTGAATTTCAGCAATGGACTGAACCTTGCAAATGTAATATAATTGTCTAGGTCATCTACTACATGCCTTGGTCTCCTGAAGGGAATGATCGCCCCCTCTGGTCGGCGGGGGTACGAGACTGCTTCTCAAATGAATCTATTTGGGTGGATATTTAAATAATGAAATAATTTCTAACTGAATTTATTTGTAAATATATGTAACTGTATTTGTAACTGAAAGTATTTATGTGTTAATCATTTAGTGTTGCTTTGGTATATAATATACAATTTATAAAGAACTGTTTTTGTTAAAAAAGCATAGAACTATACTCTTGTGTAAAGAACTGCTTGGGTTGGCACGCTGCTTAATAATGCACATAAACGTAAGATCACTCCTATAATCCCCGAACAGGCAGGCAGAGGTTTGTAGTACACTCCCACATTTCACCAATTACGTTTACGGTTCACTATGGAATAGGTGGTAAATCTATGGCCACATACCAGACACGTGACTCCGAGCCGCAACTACAAGATATAAATCCAGTGATTCCCAGCCCGGGATTTGAATCCGAGACCTCCCGACCAGCAGTCGCGCTTGCAACCAATACGTCCAACGAGGCAGTTGAAATAACATACCAAAAAAAAACTCAAAAACAGTTAGTAGGAAAAAAGTTAGTCAATTTAATGCTTTCTGTTAAACGTGTGGTCTTTTTTACGGTGCGTAAATATACAAGGAAGACAGTTTTCCGTTTTTTTTTATTATTTTACTATTTGACAGGGGGTTTGCCACACAGCGACTATGTCACCACCAGAAAAACATATCTACATATCTGCGTTAAGTATTACTTATTAAAACATGCCATGACATGCTAGGAGTATACAATTTGACTAACATT
>DWDW01001785.1:0-11063 GCA_018245635.1 Mimoniades versicolor eupheme | reverse complement strand
CGAACACTACAAAATTTTCTAATTTAGATTTTCTAGTAGTGGTTCGGAGTCTGGATATGTGCCCGATGCATGGCAATTGGCTCACCACGTGTTCCACAGTGGGACGTAAGCGTAACCGGTGAACAGGGGAGTGTTCTGCATTCCTCTGCCTACCTCTTCGGGGTTTACAGGCGTGAAGTTATGTTTACGAAATATTCATTGTTTGATTAATTACTTGATTGATCAATCGATTCATTACTGATCGTTTGATCAATAGGTTTATATATGTAACGGTTTTTTTTACAGTTTACTGGCATATATGAATATTAATAAACCATTTCTGATAAAATTTTTACGCGTATTAAATTATACATACACATATCTTCACGCCAGGTTTGTGGCGGAGTAGGCAGAGAGCACAGATTGCCATAATATAGAGATATTTATGCACCTGTCGTGCTTCGTACACATTAAATTATGATATAATATTAATTATGACATAAACAGAAATACCACAAGTAAAGTGATAAGAATTACACACGATTAGATAGGTTTAAGTCTCCCGGGTTTCGCCACCATATATTGGTTTAAACTATCAAATATAATATTGTATTAAATTATCTAATACACATAGCTCATTACTTTTAAGGTGCGTACTTATAGATGCGATTATAATAAGAAAAATAATATTCCCTGATCAGATTGGTTATTATAACTACTGTACCTATATTATAAAAATGTTTCTTTTAAAACACATGACTTTGGAAATTATGAACAAAAAAATAACTACACCGACGCTACGTAAGTACTTTTTTATTTGTACTATCAATATATTATAACATATACCTAATATTATTATCGGAGTGGATCTCTGCTAAACGTGCGCCGTCGCATAATAACAAAAAAACACCAACTACAAATATTGCTTATAATAATGTACATAATGAATTTATAAACGTAAAACCTAAAATAAAGAAGCTGAATTTTTTATTTATTCCATTCATAACTAAAGGAATGTGAAGGGCAAGTGTCCATTTTTTTGCTGTCGGTGCTGCTTGTCATATCTCTAAAAAAATATGATTAATTCAAAAGTACGTTGACAGTCCACTGGCTCAACATATTCCAATGACATATTTGCAGGTCAAAATTACCAATAATACAAGAGCATATACATATGTGTGACGACTAATAAATGTAGAAGAGGCGTAAAAAGTTTTCCGGAACTGGAGCACGTGGTAATCTTAATCCTTCCTACCTCCATGTGATGATACAGGAGGCTATGTAGTACGCCCGGTGGTGTGCTACGGGAGAGACCCACTTATGTACATCCGTGGACGGGAATATGCCGACGATGATGACGACGACTTCAATAGGTATATTTGTGGAACACGACAAAAAAAACAGCTGCTATGTACGCTTTATTTTGGCTCTAAATCTGTGACCAATTTCAATTGGAATGAATATTGACTTACAATAGTTGCCCTCATAACAACATTGTATATTAATTGAGCTAGAGTTAATAAGTCCCATTATCGCAATCAACTTTCCCTTGGCCTTATTATGTAGCCAAAACACTTACTAATAATAATCTAAGTAAAAATTTATATTACCTAAAACTAGCAGTTCTATTCATCATCATAATGACCTTCAACTCTTTTTATCGTCCCACTCTTGAACACGAGGCTCCACTTGAGCGTGATGGGTAAAGCCATAGTCTGCGACGCTGACCAAATCCAAGTTGGCATGACTTAATCACCTGTTCCTACTCTTAAAGTCAGACTATTCGAGATCGATTTCAAAGCATAATGACATTTAATCCCGCATATATTTCGTGTAGATACTACTGTTGATAAAAATTCGTTTAATGCTTGTGATAGACGCAGAACAAATTTACAACTAAAATTTATACCAAAACTGCATAAATATACAATGTAGCAAGCTTAGTAATCTTCGGATCAACCTAAGTAATCTCTGGATCACCTAGCAACACTCACGAGAAATCCACCATCAATGAGAAATCCTCTGTAATATCCGTGAATCATAGATCACGCTAACATTTATAATAGAACCTTTTATGTTGACGGGTAATAATAGGGAACGTATCAATTTACGTACTCCCTTTAACTATAAATTACTGGCAGCGTGACGCAGCCACATCTTAGATTACAGCGAACCACCCTTTGTCTGGTGATGGCCCCTCGAGCCTATTATACATTAACACTAGCGTTCATGTAATTATTTATTATTACTAATACGATCACCGATACAATTTTTTTTATTTTTACGAAACAAAAACCATGCTTTAACAAGTGGAGAATACAAGCATATCAATATGAATTTGTGTAAAAAAACGTGACGTAACATCACGCCTGTAGTCCCCGAAGAGGTAGGCAGAGGAATGTAGAACACACCCACGTTTCACCAGTTACGTTTACGTCCCACTTTGGAATAGGTGGTGAGCCTATTGCCATACACCGGGTACGTGTCCAAACTCCGAGCCACTACTAGAAAATGTAATTTAGTAAAGTTTTGTACTGCCCGACCTGGGAATTGAACCCAGGACCTCCTAAACGGCAGTCGCATTTACAACCAACACGATCAACGAGGCAGTTTAAATAAAATAAAATATACCGATTAATATTCGCAGGAACACAATTTATTAATTATTAGTTCGCAAAAGTGTAACTTTTCCGAAGTGTACCGCGTACGTTAACTCATTGTGTCGCGAACTCGAAGTTTCTACGCGCAACAATATCATTAAGATAGTAAAAATTACTTCACTGAAGCAATAGTTTCATCGGTAGCATTGAAAAAATGTACTTACGACTTGTCAATCCTATAAAACCGAAAGAATTTCCAAACACCGGCAGCCGCGGTGGCCCCGGAAGGTGACGCAGAGGGTGCTGGTTGATCTTTGTCAAGTAGTTCCATATCCACGCCACGACAATCGCTAGGAGTGTGGTTTGCCACAACATTTTTTTTTTCTCTTATTTATCACGTTGCCATAAGGTATGCCCGCACAATATTTTTCTGATTGAAACCTGTAAAGAAACGCAATGGCTGTTAAATCGCTTTTTTAAGAATTTAAAGTTAGCATCTAATCACTATCAATATAGTCGTCATTACACTGTACATCAATAAAGTCAATTAATTAAGAACAGAACCTCTATTAGTGGATAAAAATACGAAAAAAGATTATATTAATTAGGATTACAAACTTACATATAAGGCATCGCATGTAAAAATATAATAAAAGAAAATAATTGTTAAGATGATAAATGAAAGTACGAGTATTCATGCAAATTTAAGGTAAAGTAAAAAAAAATAACTTCACGCCTGTAATCCCCGAAGAGGTAGGCAGAGGAATGTAGAACATTCCCACGTTTCCCCAGTTACTTTTAAGTGCCACGATGGAATAGGTGGTGAGCCTATTGCCATATACCGGCACTTATCCAGACTCCGAGCCACTACTAGAAAATCTAAATTAGAAAATTTTGTAGTGCCCGACCCGGGAATCAAACCCAGGACCTCCCGTTCGGCAGTCGCACTCGCAACCCACACTACCAACGAGGCAGAATTTAAGGTAAAGTGTTATGTGATTTCCTCGTAGGACGGATGGTTAAAAGCGGGACTGCCGATCGACAGGTCCTGAATTCAAATTTCCGGTCAGACATTTACTGAATTTTACTAATTCATGACTAAAATTTTTAGCATGACTAAGTCTGGATATGTGCCCGATGTATGCAGGCTCACCATCTATTTCAGTGAGACGTAAAGTTAACTGGTGAAACGTTTTCGTCCCACTATGGAATAGGTGGTGAGCCTATTGCCATACACCGGGCACATATCCAGACTCCGAGCCGCTAGTAGAACATCTAAATTTCAAAAACTAGTAGTGCCTGATCCGGAAATTGAAACCAGGATCTTCCGATCGGCAGTTGCACTAGCAATCAACACGACCAACGAGGCAGTCGACATCGAAATATAATTGTTAATTATAATTCAAATTGAATTTATTCAAAATTGGATCATTAGAACACTTTTTGTACGTGAAGATGAAACTACCATCGCTTCGGAAAATGCCTCGCTATGGAGGAAAAGCGATGAAATAAGCTTCATAGGTGTGTTACTGCATCTCTTATAATAAGGACTTATGTTAAAAAATAAGCTAAATAATTTACTGTGGAGCTGGAGTTACATCACAACAAGCACGTTTGTCAATTAAATAATCATTTACTTTGTAATAAGCTTTTTGATACAGAGATGCTTTAATAATAGATTTAAATTTTTTGCCTGAAAGGGTAATGATGTATTTTGGTATTTTATTGTAGAGGTGAATACAGTTCCCCATAAAAGAGTGAGACACCTTACTTAAGCGAAAGCGTGGTATAGTCAATTTATCCTTATTTCTTGTATTACAATTACCTCTACTATTATGCTTTACCAAATTTAAATAGTTATTATCTCTCATACATAATATTTTCATAAATATACTGATTAGGCACAATCAAAATTACAATAGTTTTAAATAGTTCTCGTCGGGACTCTCGACATCGAAGATCATAAATAGCTCTTATTGCTCTCTTTTGCAGAATAATAGTGGCCTCGTTGCTTGCGAAACTACCCCACAGTAAAATACCGTACGACATTATACTGTGAAAGTAGCTAAAGTAAACGAGCCTAGCAGTGACTATATCAGTAAGTTGTCTGATTTTCTTTACAGCATAAGCTACAGAACTGAGTTTACTATGTATATGTAAGCGCTCCAATGCAACATATCTATATTTATCCCTAAGAAAACTGTCTCATCCACGAATTCGAGATACTCAGTGTTACGAGTAATGGTAACATCCATCTTCAGCTTCAAAACACCTTGCCAAACTATTGAACCTTGCCAAATTCTAAAGTCCGTTGTTGACTTAACCTCAAATCAAAGCCGGCACTTTTATCAGCAAACACAAATCGTATAGGTACAAAGTTTAAAAATCATTGAGAACTAACATATTTATAGTAATAGTTATCATATAATAATTAAGTTATACTAGTAGTGCTTACAAAGATTATATGACAAAAATAGCCAGGTGATGGTAAATTACTAGGTACGGCATGTTTAATATCTGTAAGTCATATACGGCAGTATATCGAATAATTCACTGAACAATGCAGTAATAAAACTATACACGAGCTTCTGACTAAGTAAGAACCAGAATGAAGCAAATCTGCCAAATCGACGCACAGAACGACACACGTGTACATCGCGCTACGGCTTCGCGCAGTTCGCGCAGACTAACCAATGTAAATGTAGCCCCTTTTAAGCCCCCTCATTAGTCGTCGGTTTCAGCATTAGTCGCTCGCGCCAACGTTGGGACACCATCACACCATGCATGCGCCCGCGCAGCTTTTTGTTACAAGTGATCCAATAGATCTATCTTCATTCTTAAATTATGTCCATGTAAACAAAGACATCCTTTCATTGTTCTATGTTACTTTGTATGCTGAGATTCTGTAGAATGTTTTAAAAATGCTTGCTTGCTTGATGTGAGCGTAGATTGGTGTCAACAAAATTTTAAATAATCAGTTTCTGTTTGTTATATATTCGTAATAATTGTATGACCGATGATTCCGTATTCTCCCATGATTTAAATTCGTCACCCGGAAATGTTTCGTTATTATTTTCTTTTTTAAGTAATTCAGCCAAGATACGAGTATAAACACAGAACGACTTAACATGGCAAATATTCTGGAAGTCACGAATGCCTTGATTTGAATTGTTTTTATCGTAACTGTTTTCGTATACATTATTATAATGAATCGCAGTTCTGCAATACTAAAAACAAAATTGGTAAAAAAAAACCGCTTCATTTCCACTCAACTGACAACCCTATAAGCATATCCCCTATGCATGGATCACATTCTAGAGCTTCTGACCTCATAAAGTTGGTCCTAGGTCTGGCTCTATTACATCAGTCAAAAATGTATTTAAAGCAGTGCTAATTAAATATTTACTCTGGGCTAATGGACAAGCCATCCCACTTAATTAAATATTATATTATCAGTGTTATATAAATAAATTTCATTTCTCCGCTCCCCCCCCCCCTCCCCCCCTTTAACCAACCCCTTCCCCCACCCCCAATCTTTCCTACAAAGCGATCCATATCTGTATCCTACTATATACATTTGTACTGGAGTTTTGTTCGGAGCAGAACAATCACTTAATGGGTGATTAGTACCACGCCGCGGGAAACGTATGAGATTAATGACAGCAGGCCCGCCGGCGGCAGACGCACCGGCGACCTTGGAAGTTTCCTTTGACACCTACGCAATCATAAATCTTAAGTAACTTATTTCACATTTCATTTTATACAATACACACTTTTATCAACGAACGCTTAACAACGTAACATCACGCCTATAATCCCCGAAGAGGTGGGCAGAGGTATGTAATACTCTCTCACGTTTCACCAGTTACGTTTCAGTCGTTACTGTGGAATAGGTGGTGAGCCTATTGCCATACACCGGGCACATTTTCAGACTCCGTGCCACAACTAGAAAATCTAAATTAGAAAAGATTCAGGAGCACTCGACCCGGGATTTGAACCAACACGACTTACGAAGCAATCAATTTTAAGTAATGAAGATTTCCCATTCCCCATGCTGCGGATGCTGGACACTGGCTGGATGCCGAAGTGCCAGGATACTAGGTAGCGTAAGAGGCGACTAAATCCGGCGCCGGCAGATCGCGGTATGGCGCTACATACGTGCCCTGGCCGTTTACGGGCGGTAACGCACGGTAGGCGGTCCGAGAGACCGTACTGTGAAACAACCAACCCGCGTGACCAGGCGAATGATCAGGATCCGGACCCAGGTGACCAGGGATCATTATGGTCAAAAAACCTTCATGACACGATGACATGACTCCGACACGACAGGGTGACATAATAAAACGACATGAAATGATAAACTCATGACGATGACGATCTTATAATGACATAAATATACGAATGTAATATATCTATCCTACATACGTAAAGAACAACAGCGCACAATTTCATTAATTTTGATCCAGTCGGTTCTGGATGATTTCTGAGCAAACTCAAACATATTATCATGAATGTTATAGATTCCAGCCCTATACTTTAAGATATAAATATATCGTGAATATTTAGAACATTTCGTAATATGTATATTTATTATCATACCGGCTGTGTGGTGCGACGGAACAGGTAGTGACCTTGTTGTGAGGCAGATGACCGTGAACGAAGGTGACGACGATTTATAACAATATAATTACTATAGCAACGCTCCAGTGACTCCACCAGTAACTGTAACACGCAGGTTTTCAATATGTGACATGTGACCAGATGTAGCAGACATATCTCTGTATAGCGAGACGTACATACGAGTATTATTGTGCACATACATAATGACACAAAGATAAATATTGTAGAATAGCAGCCGTCTAAACCAGAAACTACTCGATAAATAAGAGCGACTGCCAATCGGGAGGTCCTAGGTTCAAAGCCCGGGTCGGGCACTCTTGCATTTATCTAATTTAGATTTTCTAATAGTGGCTCAGAGTCCGGAAACGTGCCCGGTGTTTGACAATAGGCTCACCACCTGCCCCATAGTGGGACGTTAACGTAACTTGTCTTTGTTTTACATTCCTCTGCCTACCTCTTCGGGGATTACAGGCGTGGTGTTACATTACTGGATGGATTCCGAACAAATATTTCTAGTTTTACTAGTCGGACATTAGATCGTAATCTTTAAAAAATCCCTACATCTTCTTTTAAAGAGTTTTAAAAAGTTTTAAGAAAGTAAAATATTTGACTACGTTTTTAGGTTAGAAAAGCATATTATCGCCTTTAATATTTATTGTGTATTCTTATCTGTAACGTAACGTAACTTCACACGTGTAATCCCCAAAGAGGTAGGCAGAGGAATGCAGAACACTCCCATAGAATATATGTATTGTTAATATCATATACAACGCAGACGAAGCCGCGCATGTCAACTGGTATTGTAATATACATGTATACATTACAGACGACCTTGAGTTATTCTCTAGGTTATCAACCTTGATTATGATCATTGATGACCTTGAGTTATTGAGATATGATTATTCATACACAATAAATATTATACGACACCCTTGTACTTTTTACCCATAAATACCTATTGACTTTATGTAACAATTTTCATTTCAAACACGTCGCGTAAAGTCACGCTTCATATTAGTAAAAAATTTATGCGCAATAAAATTTATATTCAAGGCATTTAAATTCAAGTAATTAATAATAAATTGTTAATAGAGTTTCCATGCCTTCTTGTTGTGGGATTTCTGAATATTGAAAATATTAATTAAACCGTGGCAGACTCAAACCAGTCCAACAATAGGTACATATAAATATAATATGTATGTCTATATAGACATACATATTATATTTCATATATATGTATTATATTACATATATATGTATATTAACACATGAAGAAAAATATTATTGTAAGTAGGTACCCCTTTGAAGAGTAACGCGCGTTCGGAGTATTATAAGATTCGACCGACAAGTTAAACTTTATACACTTTATTTTTTTAGTATAATGTAACTATATACTCGTACTTCCATAAACATTAACTACAATTAATGAAAAAAAATATCAAAATACTTTCGAATGGCGAGTGAGAGGTCCTTGGTTCGATTCCTGAGTCAGGAGTCTTATTGGCTTTTTATGACTTGAAATTCCCAGTAGCAACTAGGGGTCTGACATTGTGCCCAGCGTATGGGAAAAGGCTTTTCACTTTTTCTAAGGTAGGAACGTAACTAACGTAGTAAACGTAACTCGTGAAACTTCCGAGTGTAGGTACTACACTCCTCTATCTACAAGGGCAAATCCAGGGGGACAGGGATCATGGGGGTCATGAGCCCCCTGGGCGGGGTCCACGCCGCATCCATAAAAACGTACCTATTGAAGTAGATGAAGTGATAACGCGTTTCAGGTGGAGACGTAAAAGGAAAATTGATTTTGCTATTTAAATATGGGTAGCTATTTTTAAATACAGTACCTGCTTACATTTATTAATAAAATATCTACTTTTCTTTGTATCTATTCTTTTCAAAATTAAATTATAACTTCTTGTGACTTAACCACGACTGTGTGAATCCTCCCCCCTCCCCTACACCTCCCTGGCTCCTAAGGTGGATCCGCTCTTGTCTGCCTACCTCTTCGGGGAGATACAAGCGTGACGTTACGTTTATGTTACGTTCTAAAATATTTTTTTAAGTTATCGCTTCGACACCCGTAACGTTCAGTGATAAACAATTATATCTCTACAGATATAAAGCAAAGTATTAATTGCTATCAATAAAAAAAGCATTTACATGAACATCATTAATATCTACATAAATATAATACCAGGTGTACTGATATGAAGTGAGCTTTTTTAATTAAATAAAACACTAATTTTAAATGAGAAAGTAAAAACATTTCATTCAAAGTAATCGCCATTGATTTATACACAAACATTTTGACCACCTTTCAGGCCATTTGTGCATAGCACGCCAATAAAACCGATCCGTCTTTTGAGGCAAACCATTCGGAGACCAACCAATTTTCGACTTCTTCGTAGGAATTAAAATGCTACTCAGCCAATGCGAGTCTCATCGATGAAAAAAAAATAGTAGTCGAAAGGACCCAAGTCTGAGGAATACGGCGAGTGGGGACCACTTCCCAGCGAAAAGCTGTTATTGTTTCCTTGATGGGTTTTGCTGTATCAATAGAATAACCTTTCCGTGTTCGGCGTCTTCAAACTTTTTTGGTGGTCTTCCACGTTCTTTATTTCGCATATCAAAATCATTATCTATAAACCGTTGAAACCATCTTTTGCTTGGTGCTTCCGATAGATCATGATCACCATAAGCCTCGACAAGCATTCGGGGCGATTCTGCAGCACTTTTCTTCAAATAAAAAAAAAAATTGGTAATGCTTTCCGCATATCATCATTTCCCGGTAAAACATTTGTTATTTTTACCACTATTGAAAAATGATGTTGATTGTACGATGATTTATATACGTTAAATATGTTTGAGAATTAAGGCTCGTTATAAACAAAAGTACCCTACCGATACATTTGTATCTTAACGCTCATTTTATACTGGTACACCTAAGTATTTGTATAAGAAATACCTTAATAGATATGACACATTATGTAACTTAACTAATTCCCCAACATTTTTCCTCAACTGGAGCATAACCGTAACACAAAAATTAGAAATATAACACATAATTTATTACGTCACAATATTACATCGTCACGATGTTACCTTTACGGGGCAGGCAGCGACCACCGAACGACAAACAACTCTATCGCTACAAACCTGATATGCCTCTTCTACATGCATCACTATCTAAATACACGCAAAACATATTTATATTTAACGACAATTTGTTACACATGATAATAATAAACCAGTAATAATGATAATTTGAAGCACCTTTGTTATATTGCACATAATAATTTCGTGCCACACGAATCATTCGTGTTACAATTTATCAAACAATTAAATTTACTCACAGGTGTAAAAACGTAGACGTTTGTTACAGGACAGGAGAACAAAATACAAGTGACACTAGACCGACTAACGCCAACCGTGGCGACAACGAATATCAAATACAGCCACGCGACTCTTTACCACAACTGAAACGTGTTGACTGAATGCACTATGAGTGCTTTGATATAAACGGAAATTTTAATGCCAATCAATTGAACAAATGTTGGACAAATCTCTTTACCAACAATTCAAAAGACATTTATATTGATACATCGGTGCCAATCATTTGGACAAATATTGGCCAGACTTGTTCACTAACAAATCAAAGAATTACGTATCATTTTCGTTGGCCCATATCCTTTCAATAAGATAAGCTATTGTTTGCGGTGTGTTTATCATTCTTACAATTTACATTTTTGTTATCTGTGGCGCTACTGCCTACTCGGTACGCGACTTCTTTTTTCTGTCACTTTGTATCCATTTTTAATTTTGCAGTATACGTTAGTTAGCTATTTTCTATTTTCAGTGTATCAT
>DWDW01001784.1:0-11063 GCA_018245635.1 Mimoniades versicolor eupheme | reverse complement strand
TATCGAAAAATCCATATACAAAACCGCCAAGAACATTTAGTTATTCCCATAAATTATGACAGCCAAGCATACCGACGACATTGATATTTTGACAGAGTGCATATGTCTACAGGGACTCGAAGGGTTGGAACAAGGGTCGGACGAACCGAAGCCCCGGCCCTGTATCGGACGATAACATGGTGATTTATGTGATTCCAGGCCAGATTTTGTATATTACAATTCGGTTATGTCACGACTAGCTGTTTCCGGGTGATACCGCCCCGATATTTGTTATGGCAAATTATAATACACATACATATCTTAAACATATGACGTATCTTGGGTAACCCCCCAGGGATGTTCATGTGTTTATATTAAATATTAGTCGAGTAAATATTAGTTTGGTAAAAAAACACGTTCATAGTATCGGAACCTTAAAATTTTATCATCGAATTCCTTACATTTATTTCAATATAGGGACACTACACATAATGAACGTAAAAATCATATTGATGTAAATTACTGCATTGAACATGTTTAAGACACCATAGATGCGGTTTTTAGGTTCGCGTAATAATAATAATTCAGGCGTATTATTGAACATTAAAATCATGCACCTCTAAATACATATAAAGTTAAACGAGTAGTAACATTAAGAAACGATGAACGCGGTCAGATTACAGATCGATGACCATTAAAGGGTAATTTTATCAATTAAGTACTTTTACTGCCTCGTTGGTCGTGTTGGTTGCAAGTGCATCTGCCGAGCGAGAGGTCCTGGGTTCGGAGTCTGGATATGTGCCCGGTATATGGCAATAGGCTACCTACTCCATCGTGGGACGTAAAAGTAACTGGTGAAACGTGGGAGTGTTCTATATTCCTCTGCCTATCTCTTCGGGGATTACAGGCGTGATGTTACTTTTTTCTCTCCTTAAAGTAAGGAATAAATGACAGTATGGTGGTTATATAGATTTTGGCTCGAACCAAGTTTCATGTAGTCACTAACTTCTATATAAATTAACAAACCTTTATAAACATATAAAATAAATATATTGACCTTGGAACATTTGAACAAACGGGCATTTGATGCTAAACTAGGCAGAGCATATGCCATATTAAGCTAACAGACGTTAAATTTCATACATATGTATACATATATTGTCCTTCACGAATCTTACCTTAGGGTTGGCGTCTAGGTCACACTCAATTTCAATTATCTCTCCCCTCGCAGCCCTCAACACCACTGGCTGAAGAGCCCTACACGTCGGTGTGTCTAGGGTAAAAAAGGATATTATTACTATATCATCATCTCATAATCATCATCAGCCTATTTAAATCAAACCGATGATATAAACCTCCCTGGTAGGGTTGTTGCCCCTGAACAGATAAGGTCGAAGAGGTTGCTTCCAATAAGTTTTAATTTTATTATGCTTTAAGAACTCCTTCATCCGCAAGGGTCTTGACGTGGTGATAATAAGATTCTTACATTTAACATCTAGTATGAGCCGTTCGCTTGGGCCCTCTCCCAGGCTGTTCCTCGCTGAACAAACGTACGCGCCAGCGGCTTTCCTCGAGACACGCTGCAAAACCAGGCTCTGGTTGGCCAGGAGTACACCTGCACCCGGCTTGACTACCACTCCCTGGTGGAGAAATCACAATTAGAAAAACGAAATAAATAACAATAAAATCTGGTTGAAGGTTTTGTAGCAATCTTATTAAATTCATCACAATTTATTCCAGTCCAGGCACCTCGACGTGAGATGTCGTTTTGGGCCCAGTTTTGTATTACACCCCACGGCAGATGTTTTAATTGTGCAAATATAACAAATATAATACAAGTTATAGTCATTAATTCACGTATCGGGATATGGTGACAAAGTATGCTTTAGACTTCATCGCCTTGAAACGATAGACAAGTGCGTTTTCGGACGTCAGTTAAAAATGGTTCATCTCGGTTTATTTCGGTTTTTCATTGATCGAAATATCGAGGAATTGTCCGATTCTCCGAAATCCGGTCCATTCGGTGACTAATGTGAAAAGTGAAAAGTATGAGTATTTGTAGCCCTACATCGTAGTCCGCACACGAAGCTCATAAAACATTAGTACATAATGTGATTACAGAACTCCACAGATATAATATAATAAAATTATACTCTAATTCAATTGTATTCGCTGTATAATTATACAATAATTAATTATATAATAAGAATTAATGAACTCTAATTAATTGTATTACTCGTGTGTCTGGATTCAATATAACTTGTTATTAGGATTGAAGTGGTGCTTATAATTCAGCAGCATTAACATTTAATAAATAAATTGCCACATGATGTAACACCGGATATAAAAATTCCATGTTCTGGGCTTTCAAAGGAATCCGTTATTTGCAGTTTCCTTTTTGGTGTTTTTATTCGCGTTAAGAAACTTCCAGAACAAATAGTGTAATAACCGTCAGTTGTAACACCTTGCTAGAAAGTCATAAAAGCATTTGAAGACTTCCTGTGAGGTCCTTGAAACCGTTTCATATATGCCGACAGATGCGATAGTCAATTACCTGTTTTATGACTTACCTACCGATAACGATCAAGATTAGTTGTGCTCGTGTACCCACTGGAGCAAGAAAACACTCATCGAAAATTACCGGGACAGGACCACCTTGGAATGGACCGATTTCGGAGTTGATCCCTTTGACAGATCATTTCTGATCGCCGCTTATAGTGTGCGCTCGGTATGGGTAGTAAAGCCGAGAACAAGAGATTACTTACATTATGTGTAAAGTACACGTGATTGTGCCATGGGTTTGCTCGGACTCTGCAGTCCAAGTACACATCTGACCCTTCCACTACTTTGCTCGCGTCCAGATTCGCTCCTAATTCCAGTTTTACTACTGGTAGATCTAGAATCAAAGGAAATAAACTTTGTAGAAATAACAAAATTTATAATACCTACATCTATAGATAATTGCATTTTATTTATATTTACTGAAAAATAAAATGTATTTCTAAAGCTGCTTAATTTTTTGTAATTCATCAATATATAATAGCTCTCGTATCAACTTTCTTTTTCTTCATATATATCATTCTACATTGGCGTTTATTACCTGCTATTTCCGTAAGAGCCACTTAGAAAATTAATCTGCCAGTTCTTAAGATCTAGCGCTAAATCAAGATTATAATAAGGGCGGGATAATACAATGGCACAGAATACATAAAATAGGAATTGTATCTTCAAATAATTTTTATTTAATCTAACTTTTTCATTATTGTGAAACGATGCAGGATCATCCATAGACTCCGCCAAATTCAATTGTATCTGAAGGATGTCTATATTTGGCCATTTTTAATTACAGAAGTACAGAATTACTTCATCAAGTGGTATTCGAGGGTTTTCTAGATCTAGCTACGTCTATAAGTAGGCATAGAGAAGTCTGCTTTATAAAAGTTCTCTGAACTCTCACGTTGGATTTCCATTTTCCAACCGTCCTCGTGCGTGGAATGCGGCAGGGTCGGTTGAACGGCTCTGCACGAGATGACTCTCCCGGCATCCTCGATCGCGGGCACGAAAGTCAGGATGCTGTTCGTTACATTCCCGTCCGTTGACGTCTGGAACAAAATGGAATAAATATATATGTATATTTAATAAGTGCTACATACGATAATAAGCGTTTTGAAGGCCGTAAATTATCAAAACAAGGATTGATTATTGAAAAAGATAACAGAAATCCTATACATTTAGCGGACCTATATGTCAAATAGATCATATTCTAATATATCCGTAATGTAACACATATATTCAAAAATTTCCAAAAGCTATCTAATGAAATACATATGTCTGTGACGAAAGGATTGAATTTTTCAGATATATAAACCTATAAAACTGTCTCTTATTATTAGGTATCAGTAATCCCTTGATTCGATTGGTCTGACATATTATATTCTTATCGAGTTATCGTATTCATTAAAAGTTCCAAATATAGCTATCTCGAAAGTGATACAAATTTCTATTCAAAGTCAAAAGCAAACAAACCAGATAACCATTTAAAACGATATCTTGATCAGATGAAATGGTTATCTGATTTTATCTAATTGCCGAGCTATAGATAAGTTAACGGCATGCAGTTTGCCGTAATGGACTAAAGATGTAACTGTGAACTAGTATTTATTGGGCTGGAAAAGTAATTATATAGAAATAAATAATCAAGCCGTTAATATTCTAAGCAAGCCAGAAAGCTTTTTCATGCCTAACATAAGCTTACCTCTAAGCTGTCACATAATATACTTTCATTTATATTCTATAAAATATAGATGACGAATTTACTGTATGGATATAAAAAAAATCCAAGGGTAGTTGATAAATTTAAAAATAGAACTAGACAAAACCGTTACATTTACGAAGTTACAATGCACGTACACCCTACCCAACACTCACACGTTACCACTAACGAGTTTCCCAATCCAGTGATTATCCAGCGACAGTACAATACCGGACATTCATTAGTCACCGATACGGGAGTTAATTGAATGTCAACAGCGATATTAACACCGGTACCAAACACCGGCGACAGGTCTCTTCGCCTGATCCGTATCTGTGATATTGACTATCATTTGTTTATTCAACATATTGTGGCATTGAACAATATAAAAATTATTTATTTCCGAACATTTTTTTATAATATTATCATGGGACATCTCCACACACGGTTGTCCATCCCAAAGTAAGCGTCAAGAGAGATCGTGTTATAGTAACGAGATCGCTGATAAACTATACAAATACATATTTATAAAACGTAATTTCACACCTGTAATCCTCAAAGAGGTAGGCAGAGGAGTGTAGTACACGCCCACATTGCATCAGTTAGGTTTCCGTTCGAGTATGGAATAGGTGGTGAGCCTATTGCCATACATTAGGCACAAATACAGACTGCGGGCCACGATTCGACATTATTATTATAGATATTACATAAATTTTTTTACACCTAGAAATAGACCAAATACTTGTGCTTATCACACATTTATTCTGGGTGGGAATCGAACCCACGGCCCCCAGAGCAGTCAGGTGCACTAGCCTCTGCGTCGACGGGCCAGTCATTCATGGTCATATTTCAAATAATAATTTATTTCAGAAAACTTCATTAAAATATCAAGCTTAGTTCCTTATGAAGTAGGTCGAGCACATCGAGTGTCAATAATCTTTGCAGATCTGATGTTTTTCTAGAAGGATTACTTTACATAAGGCCGCCGATTTCCAACACTACTGACTCATCTGCCACCTACAAAAAACGTTGCCATATGTAGATACCTATAGAAAAAACATAATCGGTTATGTTAAATCTACATATGACGCTTACGACAATTCTCGAGTAGACTCTTCGTATTGGATATTGTAGACGAGATGCCGTTCCTTGCATAACGCTGTTGGAACGATAACGTAAACGCCATGAAAATATTAAATACTTTATTTGGAAGGTAAGTATTTATAAAATGTACCCATTTTGAACAAAACTTGCATTACAAGAGATTCACATGCAAATATTATCTACTACAAAAATATGTCACTTTGCAAAATTTTAATTCTGGCTTTAATCACCAAACAAAATAGAATTAGTATAGCACTAATTCTATTTTATACCACTTAGACACATCATACTTTTATATGATAAAAGACAGAGATCAATGTATGTATTGAAACATCAATATTGACACAACATAATTATAAATCACAATTAAACATGTTTAACAGAAAAGAAAGTATTTATACAAATTTGCAACAAAAATAAAACATTATTGAACTGGTTTCTTTTCAAATTTTTAAAATCAGTATTTACTTAAATTGCTTATTCATAAGACAATTAAGATTAATCTACATAATTATAATAAGTTTAGTAAAAAGATAATAATTTGGTATTAATTTGTTTCAGAGTCATTGATGGTTTCGAAGCACTTGATGATTTAGAAAAGTTGCCGGTCAACCCAAAAACATTCAAACCACTAACAGAGAAGAGAATAACGTCAGTTACAATACATGCAAATCCTTTAGCTGGCTAGTTTTACATGTTTATATAATAAAATAATTACTTAAAAAATATGACTGCTTTTATTTGTAACTATTTTATAGTAATCTATTATCATCACAGGATTTTTATTGTTTTTTTTTAGAAGAGATAAACAATTTAATGTGAATTAAAAATTATTGTGTACATATTTTATAGTACTCTGTAATCACAAAATGTAAAATTCACAGTTTCAACTAGATATTTTAAAAATTTTACACTAAATATTACATTTTAGTAATAGAAGTTTTTAGGCACACTACATAATTTTTAACTTGCAACATTAAATTTCATTAATATTTGTGCTTCATACATGAAAGACGAAGTATACTTAATAATTTCTATTATCTTTATAAAATGCTTAAATGGTAGTTTTCCAGAAGATAAATTCAGAGGATGCTTTAAATATATGCAAATAATCAAGTGCTAATAACTCAATAGTGTGGAATATTTAAGTTAAAGATGTATGTTTGTGTAAAATTAAGTACATAATATAGTAGCACAAAAATTGTAAACACTGCAATAGTTGTCCAAACTCAAATGTATTTTACAATTATGAGGCTCACTGCCAGTGTTTCACAGAATTATTTTTCCTATAAAAGCAACAGAATCAATTATAAATTTCCTTTGGTAATATCTCAAGTCTCTAAATCATAAAAATTTTCATCCAAAGAAAATTGGGGTTCATTTTCCTTTTTGATCTCATTATCTGGAATTTTACCATCAAAGTTATCTGTAAAATGTGATTTTATATGTGCAACCAGATCTGGTTTCTTTTCAAATGTTGCACCACATTCTATACAAGGCATGTTCGCAACCAAACATTCATGACTTTGCTCATGTTTGTCAAGCTTATCTTTTTTGTTAAATTTTTTATCACATTGATTGCAACTGAAAGGCTTCATACCTGAATGTAGAGTCACATGTCTATCCAATTCTCTTTTGCGAGGGAATTTTTTGAAGCATATTTTACACTGGAATACCCTGGAGCCAATATGAGCCACTGAAACATGAGTTTTATAGGCATCCAAAGATGAAAATCTCTTAGGACACTGATGACATTTAATATTCTTAGGTCTATTTTTATTTGGTGATGATTGTTTTGGTTTAGGTGGGGAATTAGGGGCTAGCTTCCCTGATGTAGATGCAGTTTTTTGTACTTGATTCATAAAACTACTTTCACCAGCTATGTGGTCTGGAACTCGAGGCAAATCATATTCATTTAAATTAGAGTCCACATTTGTTTGAGGTGAGGTCAATAAATTATTAATAGGATTAACACTAACAACCATATCATGACTGTCTTGTTCACTCCCTAGTTCCTTACGATCTGGACTTAAAGGACCATGTCTAGCTTCATGCTTGATGAGCTTGTCTCTCCTAGCAAATGTCAAGGGACATTTTGGACACACATAAGGTTTCATACCAGAATGAACTAGCACATGTCGTTGTAAATCTCCTTTAGCAACAAAACTACGAGGGCACAGTGGGCACACATGAGGTTTATGTCCCGCATGTATTCTTAAATGTTTGCTTAAATTAGTATTTCGGGAAAAGCTTTTAAAACAATACTGACATTGAAAGGGTCTTACACCAGTATGGACAACTGAATGTTTTCTTAAATCTGATCGTCTACCAAAGCTTTTCTCACACTCGGGGCAGTGATATGGCTTATCCATTCCATGTACTTGTTTGGTGTGTTGAACATATTGACTACGTTCAGCAAAAGCTAAATGACACTCAACACACTTGTATGGTAAGTTTGGGTCATGAAAACATTGTTCATGCTCTCTACATTTTTCTTGAGTAATAAAGGCTTGATCACAGTATCGACACATGAACACATTTTTGAAGAAGGATTCAAGCATTGGTTCCCCATCTGGGGTATTGACACGTTCAACTGTTTCTTGATCAGGTTGTTCAACATTTTCTGATTCCTCTGAGGAATCATAGTCCAGGCTAGGATCCACTACCATGACAACACTGTCTTCAACAATGTATTCTTCTGGCTTGGGTTTTATTAAGTCCTGTATATTATTTTGGTTGTACATGCTCAAATCTGATGAATTAGAATTTTCTAACTCATTAACTCTATTCGTTATTTGTCTAAGTTTGGAATCACTTTGTAAACATTGCAATCTGAATTTGGAGCACTTGTCGACTTTGAATAAACACTTGTAGCAAATACGTGTAGGCAGTCCATCATTGGGTTCTATCTGCAAAAAACAAACTGTATGAATCTTTTGTGCTTATCGCTAGTGTAATTAAGTCGTTGTAATAGGTATATACGTACCTGGAGCTCCAAACATTCAGCTATTTTCGAGGTTAGAGACATATTTGTATCGTCATCGGGAACCGCTCCAAATATTGAGGCCGCCAGCGAACTCTTGCTCAAACACAGGCGGCACAGCGAGTGAAAATTAGCTATGATAAAGGCATCATCCATTTTGATCGTAAAACATTTATGTAGCTGCACAGAACCACAACATAAATGACAGTCTGAATTATTTTAGCGCACGCCTTTTGTTTGCAACTAAAACCATCGTAAGTACGCCATGTTAGGTTGAATAAATAACATTCCTGTGAGACTACGGCCCCGTGTCGCGACTACGCTAACCTTTGGTTTTCTTTGTTAAAGTATGTAGAAAGCTTTTGGCGTTGATATAAAGACCGCATTACATATTAGATACCAAACACTTGGAATCCTATTTATCTAATCTTTTTGTACGATCGTGGACATCTTCGATAATAGTTAGATATTAAAAATAATCGACTGTTTTAGAGCTTTTTTTAGTGGCGCCGGGTGTATAGCATTAATATACACATGCATTATAATAATTACGTTAACAATGAAGAAATCAACAAAGCAACTTTATTAACATACATGCAAGTAACGCCAAGTCACGATAATTATTACGTTAATGGCGGCGTTATTACGTCATTCACGGGCTAAGAACGTAATTAGATTAACCCGTCAATTTAGTTTCATAACGAAATATAATTATAAATAGGTAGTATACGTATATCTAGAATAATTACATAAAATTAGATGTTATTAATGAATATTCTACATTGTACTGTATGCAAAACAATTTCTATAATGGCAAAATATAATAATAAATAGTGAAACCAACTACCTTTTTGATCTAGTGGTTGCATGTGCGATTGCTGATCGAAAAGTCCTAGATTCAAACCCCGGGAGTTTTTTTAACATAAAACAACTTATAGGTATCTCTATTTGAAATTTCTAGTTGTGACTCGGAGTATTGAATATCTGTTGAACCGGAGGTGTGTACTAAACTCCTCTGCCTACTCCTACGAGGATAACATGCATAATGTTACGTTTATTACGTAACAGCAAAGTGCTTTTATTAATTTGGCATTGGCATCAGGCAATTTTATTAAATTGGTAATAGGCCCTCCCTTCCATGGGACGCATGACAGGTGAAAAGTGAGTGTTCTGTAATCCCCTTGCGGGTGAACACTGGCGTCATGTTACGTAATGTTTATTAATTTCCTGTTTGTACACAATTTGTGACAGTAATGGCCTGTTTTACAGATACCGACGATGTACTTTACAATTACGACCAGCATCGCTAATAAGGTAACAAAAATAAGACAGATAGGTACCTTGACTATGTATACAAATAATAAAATATAAGGATGAAACAATTTTCAAATGGAATACTTCTTGAAAAAAATAACTGCTGTATGTTACGAAACACCTGCATGATTTTTCTTAATAATTATTATTATACCATCATCTCAGGTTCCTAATGGGTTAGGCAGTGTGCATCGAGTGTCAAAATCTATCCTCACAGATGAAATTGCTTCTTCTACATTCATCATTATTTTCATTAATTTATTACTAGTACCTACTGTTGAAGTGTTACTCACAGTTTCTCGGACGGACTTGAGTCTGGTGCCTCCTTTCCACCAGGATATTGTGGGTTTTGGTCTCGCGCCAACGGCCTGGCAGACCAGCTCCGTACTCTGGCCAGCCACGAGGGGTCGCTTGCCGCCTTGAAGACGCACCCAGAGCGGTCGTACTGTGGACAAAGTTACATATTAAAAAGTTAAGGTAATCTTCGTAAGGAATAATGCACGCCTAGAACTTCTGCGTGAAGTTCATTAAGACTTGTAAAGTCTGTTACCCGAAACTTGGTTAACAAGGCAGTCAACGATATTAACACTTCACATTCGATGAAGAAAGCCGTTGTGAATCTCCAAAAGGAGTACGACTAAGACAATTAGCGTTTATAATGATGACTATAAGAATATATTATATTATATGTAGTAGATGCGAATGAGCATCCAAGTTATGTACGTAACATTTTCAAAACATCGATACATTCGCTTATTATTACAGATCGCATTACAGGGCATTGCCACAATTTTTTTTGTGTGCACGTATAGTCCTTAAATATTTATCTTACCAAGTGTGAGTTTAGCAAATGTAGCAAAAGCTGAATACGTAGCATTATACATATAATATATTTAGTAGCAATAATCTCGTATAATTAAAAGCATGTATGGAGAAAAGTATATATGTATACATATATTAACGTTAAGGTGCGTATGTTTCCTGTAAATATTTTTCATTGTCATTATAAAATTAAATCTTAAAATTACAATATCATGTAATTATAATAACTAAATTATAATAAATAGATGTGTATGATGCAACACTAATAGTGCTTTTAAATTATTGTAGTATAAGTACCAAAGTATTGAGACAGGCATATACATATATGAAGGTACTTTAGCAAACAAAACAAATATTGTCGTAGGTATTTCAAATGAAAAATGAATATACGTTTTAAAAAAGCAATCAAAGCATGAATGCAACAATTGATTAATTATTGTTATGTATGTAACAGTTGTTATATGTATATAAGACTCAAAATAATAAAATTAATAAAATACATTATAATGACACCGACGATAGGCCTGTTAAAAAACGCCTAGAAGCCGGTCGTATGTATGGTGGCGAGCAATTTCCATATAAAACATTCAAGGGACCCTGTTCGGGAGT
>DWDW01001783.1:0-11073 GCA_018245635.1 Mimoniades versicolor eupheme | reverse complement strand
AAATGTTTCACCAATTGTAATACGTTTCACCGTCTTATTCGTCTAGTCGATAGCTGATTGTGAGTGACCAGCCATCATGGTGAAAGGATTAGTCGCAATGTCCAAGGCAGAGTATGTTCGTACTTAATGGGACATAGTCGCCGGTCGGGGAGGCTTTCATGCACCCACGTTCCACGTCCCATGTACGTCCCAAATAAATCAGACTCCAGGCTACTACTGAGAATTGTTACATGTTAGAAAACTCTTATATTACTTTGTTAAACCCGAGAATCTAACCCAACACCGCTCAATCGCCTTTGCCATCCCTAGACGAACAAGGGAGTACCTATATTATTAAAACTTATTATTACTGATTAATTGTTTGACGCGTCTACGCCCAGCACATAAAATGTCAAGTCAATGAATCAATGAATGTCAATCAATAAGTCGGGGAATGTCTTAATTTTTTTTTAATTATTACATATTTCCAAGACTATTTATCCGTTCTCAGGAAAGGACTACGCAGGCACAGGAATATTGTGTATGTAAAACATAGTCCTCATCATCCTGATTATCCTCATCATCCTCATTATCCTTATCATCCTCATTATCCTCATCATCCTCATCATCCTCATTATCCTCATCATAATCATCCTCATCATCCTCACTCAGCCTATCTTAGTCTACTGCTGAACATAGACCTCCCCCAAAGAAATACATTTCAGAAATTGCAAAAATAAAATCGTAGAACTAAAATAGAATAGGTACTGAAATGTTATAATGACTCAAAAAATCAAGTTGCCCCTCCGAGCCAAATCGTCGTTGACACACAAACTAAAATCGTGGTGTATACATATTTAAAAATATTTCCGAAACATTTTTATTTCTCCGATACCGTAAGGATGAGAGTCGATGTTCTCGATATCAATAGCCCTCAAATATTTCCGAGATAACGAGCGTGGGTGTTATTACGCGGTTTTTATACTGACTCATATACGTTGGTAGTAAAATTGGTGGAAGGTGAGATTTACACGCGCCAGTCTCGCGATATCCATTCATTTTTTATTTTCTCACGAGCACCGCGAGTACATAAAATCGTGATAGTAAAGGGGTTTATTGAGTCACATCCTATAACAACATTCTATTGTGTAATAAAAGTGAAAAATTACAATCATAATAGAACCGTTTGCTACAGATTCTTATGCGGAAGCATAAGGAATGACGCTAAGCAGCTAGGTTTTGTAAACCCTTTAACACATTTTAACAAAAAAATAGTAGTTCGCAGTCTGGATATGTGCGCGGAGTATGGCAATAGGCTCACCATCCAATTCCATAATGCGATGTAAACATAACTGGTAAAACGTGGGTGTTTTCTACACTCCTCTGCCTACTTCTTCGGGGATTACATGCTTGATCCTAGGTTATTTTCAAATATGGGCCGTTTCTTTGCTTATACCTCATGTACAACATATTGTTAATTGGCAAAAAAATTCATATAAATACTCGTGTACTGTATATTAATATACCTGTTAAAAAAAAATCTGGTGACTCTTTTCTACGTTTTACTGCTGAATATGGGGTCCAACCATGGAACAAAGGGTGCCATATATCGAGTACCGGCAAAGACTCCCAGCTACTGCTATAAATTCTGTGTTAAAAAAATCCTCCAAACTCTCTCATTCTCTTGCGCTTAATTGGAAAATTGCCATTGCATTGTCACAATGAAGATGATTGGGAAGACAATGAAACGTTATTGCGTTTTAATTACAGATCTGGTAAGTGCGTTCTCATTCGTTAGAGATAGGTACTATGTTGTTGATACTCGGTCGTCAAAAGGTATTTATGGTTGGTCTATGTTTGATACCATAATACATGTTAAAATGTTTGTTTCATGTAACATCACGCCTATAATCCCCGAAGAGGTAAGCAGGGTAATGTAGAACACTCCCACGTTTCACCAGTTACGTTTACGTCCCACTATGGAATAAGTGGTGAGCCTATTGCCATACACCGGGCACATATCCCGACTCCGAGTCACTACTAGAAAATCTAAATTACATAAATTTAGTAGTGCCCGACCCGGCTATCGAACCCAGGACCTCCCGATCGGCAGTCGCACTAGCAACCAACACGAACAACGAGGCAGTCTGATAAAAATGTTTGTTTAATAAACCAAAAATGCCTAATTATTCTTTTTAACTCCATTCGATTAAACCATGATAAAAAACATGGCATCGTAATAACATCATCAGCCTGTCCTCGTCCATTAATGGACATAAGGTTTCCCTTAATGCGCGACTATGCAGCTTCAAAAAGGGGTCTATGGGCATGCGGGGTGGGGATCGCATGGACCAGTTTCTCGCAAGGCCTATGCAGCTGCTCCCTGCTCGTTAGAGGCCAGGACTTTTAGTTATGCCTAAATAGGCTACAGCGATCACACAAATAATAACAAATTGCTTACATATTCCAGGAATATGCCTACCTCTTCGTGAATTACAAGCGTGATGCTACGTCAACATTCCAGGAATATTTTTATCCCAAAGGCAACTATACTTCGGTTCAGGTGACTTCCAATTGTATTCTAAATCAGTTAGTACATTTGTGTATTAAATGTTTGAACCCAAAGACTGTCATATCTATTGGAGAAACAACATATTATATTTAACTGAAACATTGTCTCCTAAGTAAAATTCTTTATTAGAACCTTACATGTTTTCAAGATTAGACAACTTTACTACAAAACGTGATGAAACGGCCTATGAACGACTAATTTCTCAAGTACTTAACAACCAGTTTACAAGCGACCTAAATTCAATAAATGATTAAAGTATTACAAGAACCTCAGCTGCTACGGCTCACACTACCAACATATGGTCGATTAAAGAAAGAGGGTACAGAAATCTAGTTTCGAATACAACGCTCCTCGCTAAAAGACTCAAAGGCCACCTAGCTCTTAAAACGCATGGTTTCTCCGTGGTATGTAGATGTAGGTACTTAGTAAATATTTATAGAAAAAACTTACCATGTCTCTTCGGGTAAAAATAGATACAACACAACCAAAAGATAATGACTTGTAGAGAAACATCATTGTCACGATATTTTGCTTCTGGTGAAAAATTGTTTTTCCCCAAACACGAGAAACACAATTGCAATAAGCTTCCCCGCAATTCATACGAAGGTGTTGGAAATCAATACCAATAAGGATTTCAATCAGCTTCCCGGGCAGATATAAAAATACCTATATTATTTCCTTATAATCGATGTGCGGGTCCAGTTACAAGATGATGAGCGAGGTTGGGGAAAATTGATAACTTTTATTGCTTATTAATATTGTTGCTCTTCTTGAGATTTTGACCGACACCTGGTCTATATATGTACATATAAAAACGCATATTGCTGGATCTATTGGTTCAGCTTCGAATTGTCATCCATTTATGAATCTCATGAGAAAATTACTTTTATTAGAATTATGTATGTGTATAATATATTATTATATGTCAAAACATCCATACTACTGGCAGCACGTTTGATGCTTGAGATTATTATATTTTTACACGTGTCAAAATTATTTTAATCTTTATGCCACTTAAGTGATTGTAATTTCGTTGTTTACTTGACACAAATTGCTATTTAAACAAAAAAGGCACTCGTTAATTCGTCACTATGATCAACCCGTTTGAAATATTTCTATTGGCCATGAATCTCTTTTCATAATGAGAAAGTTACAGTCTGAGAGTAATTACATATTTATCAGTACCGTACACTAAGTACACTAAGAACAATCACAGTTTTGTTATTTCACAATGTATATTCTTTATCCTTATGACACAATACATCATGAATTTATATACGAGTACATCAAGTTCTCATCATCCAGCAATACCATTAGCCTATCTCAATCCACTGAAAAATAAATAAGTCCTGTAATAAATGCCATCACGCCCTGGTTTATTCTTTCTGCATTCTGCTTCTGCCTACTACTTTTTATAAGGACTTCACTTATTTTTTGCATATCTGCCCGTGTGTTGTTATGTAAGTAAGAGTACGGTACATGTATACCTAATAAAGGGATGAAGGTAATGGAATATCGTGCTATAAATATCGCGGAACATTGCAAAGTAACTTTAACTCAACTTAATGGATTTCTGCAAAATAACGCGTGACCATAACTTTATGTGTATGCAAATAAAATAAAAAAATCGCTTGTTACTTGTACCATACGCAAGGAATTATTAAAGAATTGGAATGACGCCATTCAGTCAAATCAAATTCGAGTGGAATCCCTCAAATCCTGGCGAAATGAAAGGTGAATATTGGCTCATTGCGGTAATACGACGATTCCGGGCCGGATATTATTCTAATGTAACACATCTGAAGTTAGTTTTATTACTGATCTGATATTAATATACGGGTCATATTACAAGCGAAATACTTTGTTCCTTTAAAAACTGAATGTAATTAATTTGCGTGTTATGTAATTGTTTCTTAATTATTATATTTTTAATATTTTCTTTAGGGTGTGTCAAAATGTTAAATATTATAAAATAATCACACCAGATCCCATACGAAGGAGGCAGACTACATATGTATATGACATGCTTCTATTACATTCCTCACTCTAAACCAAACTTAACCAATAGGAACTAAAGTATTAACACGTACAAATAGTTATGTCTTGTTATAATATTTCCCCTGAAACTTACAGATAAGTTATTAATACACTTACATGATTATGAATTACACTAATGCGAGTTACATTAGTTATACTTACTTATATAACTTTTACGACCCATGCAATATCGTGTCGAACAATGTCTAGAACTTTCCTTTCAAGATATGTTCTACTTTCAAAGTTCTTTTAATGGTGTACTTAGAATAAAGAAATGGTTAAGAAATGGTCTAGTGGTTCATAATTCAGCCTCTCACTAGGAGGAACTGGGTTCGAAGGTAGACACGCTCTTTACAAGAAATGTGCGTATTAAGGTCTCTTGCTGTAATTGTGACGGAAAACATCCTGAGGTGTAGTGTGTACTGTGTGTACATCCAGATAGTCGTGTGTAGTCCACTAACGGTCACGTAGCCAGAATAGCAGAGTACGGACTTAACCCGTATAAAGGATAAATATTTGAACGAAGCAAACTGAGGGTTTTCCAAAGTGTTCAATATCGTGGGGAGAACAACGTTAAGATGTACAAAATACCTATATAGTAGAAGTCTAACCTTGAATCTTGAGTCTTATCTAGAATCTAGATTGTTAAATTAGGCTACACGTTCATAATAAGAATAGTCCTTCATCATTATTATTCTTATATGATCACGCCACATCCGTTACGGACGAACCGAAAAGTAACGAACTCCTTACAGACCTCAGATACTTGTTCCACTTTCATCGTCATTTTTATAATTGTTTTCGTCTGAAAGAGCCATTCAATCCGTATAACGATCACCAATATCGCCAATATACCTTTCTAATGAAAACGGCAAAGTTTTATTAAAATAGGATATATTTTCTTTTTGAAAGTTTCTTCAATAATCTACAGCTTCACCCCGCCCCGAGTTGGAGAGAAAAGTAAATTTTAACGGAAACTTTAATGTAAATTTGTGTCAGTTGCAGTTGCGGACAGTACATAGAGTTGTTACAACCAACAGTAACGTAAAGAAATATTACTAAAAACATCACACCTGTATTTATCCGAAGACGCATACAGAGCAGTGTAGTCACTCTTGCGATTCGCGGTTAACCAGGAGTTCCTACCATGGAATGTGGGATGAGCTTATCTCCGGGCCTACTTTATACCGGGCATAAGTTCAGACTTCATACTACTACTAGGAATAAGTTACTAAATACTCCAAGTCACAAAAAACCCAGTAATACTTTTCCAGAACCCGGGATCGAACACAAAACCTCTTGTTCACCTATCGCGCTTGGAAAACATGCAAATAAAACAATGAAACGGCCAACAACAAAAAACGTCAAATTGTATTCTTTTACCGTCATACTTTATATTTTATTATGTAGAATTTAAGTATCTAAAACATTCCCAATTCACAGTGACAGCAATTTGACAAACGATAAAACGACAACTCACAATTATATCACGTTTCATCAAAATCTACACCCGCGAGTCACAAACATTCAACTTCAAAGAATCCAAAAAAGTTGATCGTTCGAGCCCGATTATACGAACCGGATTTTATCACCTCTGTACAGATTAACGAATCAGCTCCATAAAATAAGAGAAAAGATTTTTATCTTCGATTGTTATTAAATTTTTTTTCTCATTTCCCCGTAACGCAATTGTCCGATATGTAGCTAGCGGCGAATAAGGAGAGCGACACGTGTTTCTCCAATCATGCATGCATAGTGAATTAAAAGTTTATTGAAATATCAATAACGAAATATTTGAGACGTAACATATACAACGCAATGCAAACAATTTACTTGCATATATCATCAAGAACAAATATGTTTTTAAGCGCCTACAGGTGGCGCTCTGACAGATCGCAGCCCATCTACCAAAATTAGTAGCCCATTAGTAACCAAGTCGCCATTATACAAACATTACGAGCCATGTTAACGTGTCAACCTCCAAACTCCGTAGCACACGTTAATCCGGTCCACGTTGTAATTGTTAAAGTTTTACAGTATCTGCAGACTTAAGCTTCGTATTCCTATATCTAGGATGTTAATGGATTTTAGTCATATGGATATGTACGTTTCATAATGTCGTTTTATATACATAAATAAAATATCAAAATACTGACAGCAATCATTTAGGTATATCCTGTATCTATGGAAAACCACGATTATTTTACCCGATTCGTGCAACCTGCAACTACTCAAGACAACAGTGAATAGATTTTTTTAGGCAAGCTTGCTACATCCTAAGATACATCTCGCTTTCTATCAGGTGATATAGCAGTCAAACGCGAGCCTATTGGTACATAAAAAAAAACACTTCAAAAAGTGTTCTCGAAAAAGGACCAGGCGTTTCAGTCAAATAAGTACACTAGTTATTAATAAGAGAACCAACATAACTTGTTAAACGTGGCATTGTACGCACTCTGGCTAGGCGGAATGACGTTTACACAACGTAGCTGACAGTAGTTAGAAACGAAGAGGTGCAGATTGAGCTCAGTGGCGTGCTATTGAAGAGCCCTACATATGTATGTCCTGCGGTGGATGGAAGTGGACTGATGATGATGATAACGAATTTTAAATTTTTTAAATTAGGAAAATTCTATTAAAATAACAATAGTATGGTTTTCCTTCAATTACATATATTAAACATTAAAAGTGATTTTTTCTCGTTCATCTCTTACCTTGTCGCGGTGTAACAAGTCTGGTTCGGACCGCGCTTGTGCCATTATGAAACTCACTCTCGCCCCCTTTTATATTGGAAAATTGGATTCATATTTTAACCGTCTAGACACTTGTGTATTTGATTATGGATTCTTAATGTACTATAATTGAAATATTCACCAATAGTTATATATTAATAATAATATTTCTTCTGTCAATCATCTGTGCTGTGGCACAAAACAGTCGGACGGATTTGACTTGAAATAATAATAATTATTATATCATGACGTCACTTCAGTACCTTGTAAATTAGAGAGCTAAAGGTGACTTTACAGACCTCACGTGTATCAATAGTTATTGTTATTTGAATTTACAATTGTAGCAATAACACACCTATAAATTTCACGAGGTATGTATAACGAGGCAGTCGATATAAGATCATAAGGTATTTACATGATTTTGATAGTGTTTGAAACCAAATACATATTCAATTTACAAATTCCGTAGGTCTAGATGAGTTTTTAACACTAAATAATTAAATGATGTAAAGAATTAACCCTAGCTCTAAATATAGCTAGCTCTCTTTTTATTAAAGTGTTAATCTTCGTATCTTCCCACGTTGGCGTTCGGTTCGGTCTGAGACTTTAATAAAGAAATACTACAGATATGTAATAAGATGTCTAGAAATTGACCTTGGACACAAAATGAAATTCTTGGGCTACAGAACCTTCGCCAGTCGCTCGGTAGACGGCTATAATTGTATTGAATTCTTTTTATATTAATTAATTCTGCATGGTATTACATGTTGAGTATGTGTTGAGTTGAGGACTTTATTATCATACATTCCTACCATTTACATGGCAATTGTACAATAAATAATATATACGGGAATAATCTATATCATTTATAATGTAACGACGAGATAAATTAAACACAAATGTAATACCTAAGACTGGTAATTGTTTTTTAACGTGTTATTATGAAGTGAATTTATCACCATGCTCCACGGACACTTTATTCAGAACCTCTTACATTCTGATACGAACAAAAACCACACATAGACTGACAGAGTTACATTCTCATTTATAAACATTAATATCATTCATTACGCTGCTGCGTTATTGCAAGACAGTTTTACCCATTATTTATATTATTATTTTTGAAATCAACGACTTCTTTGTGTTCCTTCTGAACATTGTCATATCGATACAGATACTTCAACGATACATTTCAGCATGTCATTGTGATGAATGTTTAAATTCCTCTTTTTTGAGTGTGTCCACGATACGAGGTGTCCTAACAAGAAGTTTTAGAGATAATATTTCATCATCGTCATCACCGTGTCTCAGTCCACTATTGTGCATGTCTTCCCCATAAAGTTAATCTTGCCCATAGCCTTCGTTCTGGGCATGCGGAATGGGAACCGTTCATGGAATACCGCATTGTTCATTGATAAAATTATGATTATCAACTTAGTACCGTCTAGGGATTGTTTGGGAATATTTTAAATAACATTACAAACAAGAGTACGAGGTAGTGCTTGTTAGCGGTCTCTAGACACCAGCTTTGTGCAAAGTTAGGTGCTTGCAATTACTGCGCCTTTGAGCTTTATTGCGTTATCTCAACATGAGGTATTATGGCGAGTGATAGCCTAGTGGTATGAAATTTGACGTCTCACTCCGCATGCGCAGTGTGGGGAATATGGGTAATCGGGGAAGTCTATGGTCCAGCATTGGTTTTAGACAGGTGATGATGATTATTATCATTATTGTTTTTCAATTATCACGCGAGTTCCTTTGCGGTATATGTAGAGAACACCGAGAGATATTCAGCAATGACGTGACATTCAGCAATTAAACACATACGCCGATTGCGAAGACTTCTGACTCTCCCACCAGCTACGATTTGACCTTTTTGGTCAAAGTAGGGGAGTCCTGGTTTTGTGCAATGCGAAAGGGCGGCCTATGATGATCCAGACATGTAGTAATAATGGGGTGTGGAAGATTGACAAAACAGGTATACTATACGAATATTCATAGATTCAAGTACCGAGGCAGAACAAGAATCACCTACGTATGTTATAAAAAAAATATTTTATATCAATGACTATTGCTATAACGTAGAAAATGCCATTATAAGTAATGCTAATAAAGACACTCCGAGAACAGCAATCTTGATAATTATACTAAGTCCTTATTGCGCTTATCTGCTTGTATCCAAGGTCTGAAACTCAATTTGGCACCTCATAGCAATCACATAAAAACAAATTAGTTAACCCTTCCCCATTGCGAGACAACATTACCGCGTCCAAAAATCTCTATTCATTCGGCAACGGTTTTGGAAATTTCCAATGTTAATTCGGATTAAATTGTTTAATCTGGAGCTCAATGTGACATCGCATTGTGAATAATAATTTTCATTTAGAATTTTCGCAATTTCCCCTTAGAACGGAATTATTATATTATTCCTTAAGTTCCCGACCTTACTATACACTGGCACTAGGTACATTTAATCCTGTACTGCGGCAACTTTTGCGTGAAGACGGAATATAGAATCAAATTAACTTTTACGGTTAATATTCGTTAAACTTAACAGTAACGTCAAACTGTTTTAAAATAGCGGTTTATTCAGTTTTCATAAATACGTATTCAAAAGATATGTAATCTTTGGTATAGGTAGGTATGGGTGCTGCTACATAATGTTTTATTAAAAAAAACATTTGAAAACTGCTTCGTTGGTCGTGTTGGTTGCAAGTGCGACTGCCGATCGGGAGGTCCTGGATTCAATTCCCGGGTCGGGCACTACAATTTTTTTCTAATTTAGATTTTCCAGTAGTGGCTTGGAGTCTGGATATGTACCCAGTGTACGACAATTGGCTCACCACCTATTCCATAGTGAAACGTAAACGTAACTGGTGAAAACGTGAGAGTGTTCTACATTCCTCTGGTTACCTCTTCGGGTATTATAGGCGTGATGTTACGTTACGTTTTTTAAACTTGTATAGGAATAATTATGGTCGCTAACACATTGCAATTTTATTTTATAGTCTATGACTGCCTAGGTGGTAAAGCGGTTGCGAGCGACTGGCTCGAGAGGTTCTGAGTTCGATCCCCGGGTCGGTTACTATGACATTTTTCTAATATGAAATTCTTAGTAGTATTTCTGATTCTGGATTTGTGCTTGGTGCGTGGCAATAAGCTCGCCATCTGTCCCATGACGGAACGTATAACGTAACTGATTAATTATGGGGTACGAATACACTACACTCCTCTGCCTACCTCTTTCAATATTACAGGCGAGTTGTTAAGTTTTTTTAGACAGCTCTCGTTGAATTAGTTAAAAAAGCGATCATCAATCACCACTAACAATACAAAATAAATCCGCCAAACCCTCTCTTATAGGGTGCGTAAACCGACACCCGGCTATGAAATATTAACGGATTGAAACACCAAGCGAAACCAGTTTCTTTCTCCACAGAAGAAATTAAGATAATTATGTAATATGTTTAACCACGGAACTTTTCTATTAAAAGCATTAGAGCTAGAGGCGTCCATTTGTACGATTACAACCGGATGTTATATAACGGATTCATATCTCCAAGAGCCTCTATTCAAGATTGCGCAAGAATATTCTGCTTAGAGCAAAGCTATTCGCATTATCACGCCAAAGCTATAGATACTAAGCATTGTCCTATGTTATAACTTTAAAGTTTATGTGATGAATGTGGACGAAGCACGACAGGTGTGTAAGAATAGAGATATTTGGCACTCTGTGCTCTCTGCCTACCCCGC
>DWDW01001782.1:0-11074 GCA_018245635.1 Mimoniades versicolor eupheme | reverse complement strand
CAATATTCATGACACAGAGTAAAATTATCTCAATTCATTTACCGGTAGCCGAATGTCATTATAAAGTAAATATATAATATATAAACATATATTCATAAGATCATACAGGTACTTGTTAATATCTTCTTATAATAGCACGTAAGCATAAAGGTAATAAACGAAATATGATTTCTGGCAATACTTTACATATAATTTAAATAACTATTTAAGCTCATCGTTATAGTCCAAAAAAAACCAAAACATTAAGTTAACAATTGAATACCTCTATTTACAGCTATTCACAAATTAGAAAATATTTTTAGTGAAGATTAAAAAAAGGAATGTTAATAAGTAAACGATCGTTCATCAAAAATTAAGTCCCTAAAAAATGGCCTTTTCTAAACAAACTGCTACCGCTATTTACCGCTACAAGAAGTAAACAAATATTTCACGTACCATCACGCCTGTAATCCACGTTATGTCATTTCATATTAAAAATAGAAAATTCCAGTATATCGACTAACTTACATCCGAATATCGATTTACAAAACAAACAAAAGCTTGCCGCACCCAAGTATAATCAAATCGAATAATTACATAATCAGATGTAACTTTCTAAGCTCGTTCTGCTTTACTTTTATCGTACATTTCCGATAGTCATATGACATACTGAGCGCTTCCTCTCACTTTCTTGCGCGTGGGATTAAGTGACCGACATGCTGCAGCTTAACACACAAATTGGACATTATTACGATAATGTCGTTTATCTTGTTTTCATAGCTGTTGTTTTTGTAAGAAGCGTTATATAAATTAAATCGGCAGACGAAAATATATTGTTTACAATTTATCAAATGTCAATTTAATTCAAGTTGTGCTAGTGTTGTCCAAAATGCTATTTTAATTCAAGTGAGTTTTATAATATTTACCATTTGTATCTATTTGTTTACGTCATAATTTTGAAAGTACGTCTTTGTAGGTACGTAGAATCTCACAAAAAGTTCAATTCAAAACAAAATTTTAACTTAACGTAATAACACGCTTATATATAGCTTATATTTCCTCGAAGGGTTTGGCAACATTTTTAAAATAAAAAACACAAGCTGGTACATTTTTTTTAAATCATATACCTACATACATAAGAAAACTCACAAAACGCCTAAATCAAATCTACTCAAAATGTATTATACTTATACTATTATACTTACTGCACTCCTCTGCCTACTACCTCGGATTACAAACGTTATGTTATAATTTTTTCTTTCAAAATGTAATAAAAAAACCTAACATCACGCCTGTAATCCCCGACTAAGTAGGCAGCGGAATGTAAAACACTCCCACGTTTCATCAGTTACGTTTAACATGTAATAACATTAAAATATTTAGCCTTTACTGTAACTGTACATCTTTTGTAACGCACCGTCGCATATCACCAAAGATGTTTTTATGATCCAATCCATTGTACACTGCCCAGTACAAACACTTTTACTTTTTACGCAAGACTAGAATGTAAATCTCATTTCTGTATAACATCATCAAATTACTATCAAACGACGCTCAACTGGTCCCGGTATCGACATGTGAATGTAAATGATAGAATTAAAAAATTACAATTACGTAAAGTGATCATTACATGATTCAATAGGTGTCGAGTTTTGCTATTATCATGTTGGATATTTACTTACATTACCAGCCATCCTCGTAATACCGGAATTTTTCCGTGTTCTCTTACACACTAGTTGTGTGTGTAATTTCATATGCGTGAGCATGCATCCACTTGTTCCTACACATTGTGTTAATAATGATGATAATAATAATGATAAAATAAAAATCGATTTTGGTAATACTGCAAGTCCGTCTTGCACCTATACAATATTAGAGGCGTAACATATCCATATATGACTGTTGTATGATGTTTCTCAAATAGATTAATAACAACGTTGTTCTAGTCGTCCAAAAACAACCTAAAATTCAGTCCACATTTGCAACTTGCAGTGTTTACTTTAAAATATTATATGCCCAAACATGACTCATGCCCAGCAGTGGACTAAAGTAAGCAGATGATGATACACGGTTTCTGCTTTGATTTATTATATTTGTAAATTTATAATCTATTATAGAATTTATTAACATCTTTTATAACAACAAATGTGCAGTACGAAACAAGAAATTTGTAGTATAAACAAAAAAAATAATTGGGTTTTTTTCAATATCTTGTTCATCCACGCATTTTATTGAAACGCAAAGCAGTCATTTTAAAAGATGAGTAATTTACATAATCTTCATTTCACATCTGCGTACGCGAAAACACATTAAATAACTAAGTTTGGTATTAGCAGTAATTTTATCAAAAACCAACCGCTACATCTTATTCGGACGCAGAAAATCACTGGTTTAGTAATTAGAAATAGTTACTCTATGATGACTTCACTTAAAACTTTTGAAAAAATACCTTAGGTCGAATATTATGTGATAAATATTAACAAATTTTCCAATGTTCGTGTGTCCATGTGTTACAAAAACATTAATGAAAATATACCGAAATATATTTCTATGCTTATTTTAACACAACAGCCGGGCTGCTGAGTACAGATAAAACGTTATTTCAAATATTCATTTTTTTTGAGTGACAGCTGAATGTCCGTAGAGCCGTCATTAATTTAGCCGAGCAGCACAAGACAAGGTCAACTTCCATAAAGAAAATTGTTAGACCTTTTGCAACATTTGCCCTGAATACTCTGTAACTTATTCCTTCGCGGTACCAGTGTCTGTCGCTTATTGTTTCAAGCATAATGAATCAGTTGTTGGTCCCTTTAAGCTGTTAGTATGCAACGCTAGGATGAGTAAATTTTTATGAAATTATGAGTAAATCTTTATGAACATAACATCACGCCTGTAATCACCGAAGAGGCAGGCAGATGAGTGTATTACCCTCCCACGTTTCACTATGGAATAGGTGGTGAGCATATTGCCATATACCGGGCACATATCCAGATTTCGAGCCACTACTAGAAAAACTGAATTTAAAAAAATTAAATCTTTATAAAATGATCTAAATATACTTAGCTATAAAGAGACAACAGTAGCATGTTGTGTGAAAGTAATATAACTCGCCACTGAGCTCGACCTCCACCTCTTCGCATGTAACTTCTGCCAGTCACTTTGCGTAGGCACATCGTCACTACAGCTGGAGGGCGTCCACGGTACATTTGCAAAGTCGCGGTCTAAATTTAATTTTCCCATTTCAATTCATCGTTTACTTTATCTTTCATCACGCCAGGTGTGCAAGGACAGATATATCGACACATGATTGTGTCTGCCAACCTAGGAAGAGACGTGGAATGGCGATTTAATAATAATAATATATCACCAATTTACGACATGCTCTATATAGAAGCTCAGTACACAGCAGAAGCAATTGAAATGTCAGCCAAATACAATGTGTGAAATAGAACAAGCACAATGCACAATGGGGCTTTGTGCGCACCTCCGCACATCCTCAGTCCCGCCCGCGCGCCTCCAGCTGCAGAAGAAAAGAATTCGCGATGTAATCGTACGCATCGATGCATCGAAGGCAACGCACTGAACGTAATGGCAGCGTTAAAACAATTGTCCTGATTTCTACTAGTTGTTTGTGCAAAATAAATCCAATTTATTCTTGAACAATCCGTAGCCTAACGTGGTTATTGTATATTGTATTGCCAGATACCTCAAGGGGTGGGGAGGGTGGCATCGAGTGTTAGATGTATCCTTACAGATCTGAGATGATTCTTTTACGAGTACATTCATCTCTCTTTTCATACACCCACTTGCGTGATCGGAGACATTTTGTGCCGAAATTTGACAGTTCTGATCTTATCAATGCCAGCAAATAAAAATCAATATGAATAAAATAATAGATAAATAAATAGTTACTCTCTGCTTACCTCGTAAGGAAGCTAGCGTGAAGATATGTATGTATGTAAATTGTTACTCCAGTTTTAAGTTGTAAAACAATGGCCATATTATTCGATGACATACAGAAAATATTATATTGTACCGATACTGTAAAAAAATATACAATATACCGTTCTATATACTTATAATCCAACATAATAACATACATTTGTTAAATGTGATAATTTTATCACAGAACTGTACAGAAAACAAACATTCTATTCAATAATAATTACAAAAATACAACTGTCTGTTATATGAAACTTAATCGTTGTTGAAACTCGTCGTAAAACTCTGACCTCGACGCGACGGCCGCGTCATTACCGCCTTATTGTTTTAAAATCTAGATATCAACAGAATCACTTTGTGGATGCAAATAATGATATATTATAAATGTAGCCACTAATACCACGTAAGTGTTATATTCGCCGTTTGAGCAGTTATTTAGGATACTGTGCCGTGAGTGCGTTTATTACGATAATCAAATATCTATTTTACGTGTTTTTATATGAGAATTTCGACTGTAGTCCACAAAAACATACTCGATACTAATATAACAGCGTTCCATTTAACAAATGTGAGCTGTTAAAACTCCATTTCCGACGAATTACGCGCACGAATACACACACACCGATAAATGTTACGTTGCATGTGAATATTGTTGTCTGAAAAATTTGTTGCAATTTCTTTTTATCTCCCTTAGTCAGTCAATTACGAATGTCTATTTCTAATTATGGTTGAATGTCTACTTCTAGTTATGTTCGGATATCTAAAAACAATTATTGACAAATATCTAATTAAATTCTTTATCAAATATATGATATAACTATAATATAACTATTTCGGGTGTTTTATTATAAATATCGGCTGCCCTATTAATGAAATGCCAAATACATATATGACGAAATTGTATTAACACATATGTAGATACATGTATCGTCAATTATTAAAGTTCGGCAACGCAAAGACGAAATAAAATCTTGTGTGGTTTTACTACAAGCGTGAACTTGAAAATGCTACCAAATTCAACTCAAAGTCGTAATTTTTGAGGTAGTAATTAAAGTCGCTTAATAGGCACTATTATAAACTTGTTCTTTAGATCAAATCAATTGCATTTTATGTCACATAAGTTACGAAAGCAATAATGGCCTATATTTTGTATTCTATAACGTCTAGAACAATCACTCTACATCAGATCGCGTGGACTCACGGCGTTCTATTAATAATTTTCTTAGATTAAAATACAGCTATGTGAAGTGCGGGGACTCATTTGAGTGTTAACAGTTTCCCACAAAAAAGGGAAAATGCGGCGTATCAACACTGTCAACATTATAATATACCGCTACTATTCGTAATGTATGTGAAACGAACTCATAATCCCAGAACGCACAGGCGATGTAGTTCCATATTTATACACTCTGGTTTTAATTATTAATATGTTTATATAATACATTTTTTAAACGATAGTGAAACTGAAATGATAAAGGATAATGAAATGAAAAATCAACATAATAGACGTTCAAACTCTTGAACTGAAAACTGAGTCTCTACTTGATAACAAAGACTGATCAACTGGTGAAGTCTCCACATCTCCGTTTATATTCAGGATATATTAATTTATATCAAAGATATTTGGCGCTCGACTTTTCTACTTACACCATAAGAGACTTGGTGTAATCGTATAATAATACAAATTATTTAAATACCAAGCTTTATATATAAATAAAAATAATGCTCATAGGTAGTATAGGTAAGTGTAAGTTGTGCTTTGCGATGACCAAGTTGCGTGAATATTATGAAAAAAAACCTCCTTTGAAGTCTTTATGCTCTGCAGTAAATTGAAATAGGCTGATGACTAAAATAAATATAAATTCGGACAAGATTACATTTAACTTATTCGATTAATCCTAACACATCTAATGAACGCTAAATCTTTTCTCGCCTCTGAAATTTTTTCATTAGAACACAGCCCCGAGCGTTGCCATCCGCCATAAATAAATTAATAGTCAATCAGAATCCAATCAAAAGGAGATCGAGTGGCTGATATCTTCATATCTCGCCACACTCAATTACAACATGTACCTACTTGAATTAATTATGTCTGCCTTGCCTCGCTACGGTCTTTTTGTGCCTCTCATCTCCTATGGCATTTACACGATAGTGATGTATCCAACTGGCAAGTATTGTTGTAATGCCGGATAAAAAAGTTTAAAATTAGTCAAAATACTAAAATGTATACGGGTATGCACTACATTACAGTGTCCTTTTTGAAAACGACTCTACACGAAAACGCATTCAACTATAGCGATAACTTTAGTGTAATTGTTATGTTTGTGAATTTTAAATCGTATTAATGATCGAATGTTAACATTTTAAAATGAGAAAAAACAATTAGTAGCAATTAGGTGAATCTTATAAAACCATTGACGAGCAGTAGCAGAGTGTTGCCGTTAACATTTTAAGAATAAAACTTTTTGCAAAACGCTGTCACATTGAATATTTTCTTAAGTGTATTCTTAACAGTAGGTGCTGTTCTCATCACTGTTCCGAACACCCTGTATATATTGACTGCAAGTGCAAGGTAATTGTAGACAGCAAAAACATGTAACAGTACATGTATTTGCATTTAAATACGAGTGAGATTTTTTAACAGTACCTATTTATATTTAGAAACATTTATATGTATATTTACTGTAAAAAAACGATAGAATCGAAAATAGCCCAAATACTTGAAAAACTCGTGTATGTGTATACACATATCTGTGTGTCAAATGTACATGTGTGTATGTGTGTGAGTGTGTGTGTATGCGTGCGAGCGTGCTTACATGCGTGCGTGAGTGCGCGTATGTGTGTGTGAACGAGAACATCGCGAGCAAATGTGCACAACTTAGAGTTATACATATATTATGCTGTAAGGCGTGCGAAGTCTATCAACACGCACTTGTAAGCGACCTTAACCCTTTTCATTCCGACACTCGCAGGAGGCTCGCGTGCAACAGCGGAAAGATGAAGGAGTTGATAATGATAAGGATTTTTCAAATGACTCACATATGTATGTATTGTGTTTTAATGCAGTTAAACAATCTTAACATCTGCAAACACAAACATTATTTCGTACTTTAAGTTTGTACGCTGAATCAAGATTTAATGCATTGTCTTACATTTGTAATCTATAGAAACATGAATGCACGCTGAGGTATTACAATATCTTTGCTCTTGCACTTATACATTTTATCAACCATGAAAAAACGCTAATGTAAAATTGAAACATTGAACAAAAAAATTACCTCGTGGGCCGAGTGGCTGCGAGCGCGACTCTCGATCGGGAGATCCTGAGTTCGATTCCGAGGCCGGGAACTTAAAATTTTTTCTAATTTAGATTTTTTAGTAGTGGCTCGGAGTCTGGATATGTGCCCGGTGTATGACAATAGGCTCACCACCTATTCCATAGTGGGACGTAAACGTAACCGATGAAACGTGGGAGTGTTCTACATTGTTCTGCCAACCTCTTCGGGGAAGACAGGCATGATGTTACTTTTTTTTATACATTTACCAACCATCTGATTATCTTAGTGAACGCTTTGCCTAATCTGAGATCGCCGCATACGAGTATGATTTACAATTTGCTGCCTCTTTGGTAGTGTAGTTGAGAACGCTACTTCTAATCGAGAGGTCACTGGTTTCAAATCACGAGTCGGATAGTATTGTATTATTCACCACTAGAATTTCTAAATAAACTTCCTAGTACTGACTGGAGTCTGCATGCATGCCCATTGTATGGCAATAGACTCACCACATATCCCACAGTGGGACGTAAACATAACTGATTGAACGTGCGAGTGTACTACGATACTTTGCCTACCTGTTCAAGGAATACAGGCGTGATGTTCCGCTTTTTACGTAGTTACTTATAATTTTTTTTTATAACAATATAACTCCTCACATGCCCAAAAGGGTTGGTAGAGAGGCCGAGGATGATTGGAAAAACAACGAATTATTACAAACGCGCACAAAGTCACGGAAACTGGTTGTTATTAGAGCTTGCGAAGTCTAATCCGAGCTAAGACGATAAGATACTATTACGTGCCATTGACGGGCCTACACCTGCGCATCCACATTTCAATCTCAGTCAGGTATTAACATGGATATTGTTTAGTATAATTAACGTCAGATCTTACACGATATAAACATTAAATTCCAAATTATTAATGTATCGTAGGTACTTAACTAAATAAAAGAGTTATTATCTGCATAATAACTAAAAGTGAGACAAAAACAGGAAATAATTATTGTACCCTCAACGAACTATTTCTAAATGTGTACACAGAAACGATGATTATGTTAAACAATGAAGATTTCAAATGTCTCTAAAATGGATGACTTACGAGCTAATTAAGCTAGGTCAGTTTTTGTATCAGTCCGTTCGTAAAGAGATATCTGAACTGAACATATTATACTAAGTGTGCCTACCAAATACATTTCAAAGATGCCCCACCAATCTCCCTCCACAGCCATCCCAATGCATATTTGAATGAAATTTAAATCACAAACTGTTGAAACATTCCGTTAGACGTCATCCCAACTCTCGACTCTCGATTCGCAATCCATAAAAGCTTATTCTAAGTGAATATTAATATTAGCCTCACCCCCTATTTTACAGTGGTAAGTAAACGTAGCCGATGAAACGTGGGTTGTACTAAACTCCTCTACCTACCTCTTCGAGGATTACAGACGTGATGTTACGTTTATTTATATTAGAATACATGGAGTATCCAAAAGAAAACATAGCGACTATGTACAGTCTCGCCGGACAGATGGTACGCGTGCCGGCCGAATGTTTTTGAACCCTTTTTGAGGTGGAATCGAAAACCTGAACTAACAAAACACAAAACGATTTTCGCCCGCATCGTGGAACATAGCCAGCAACGGACTTATCTTCTGCAATTCAATACCTATATTCAAACGGGTGAACCATATTTTTGTTAAATAATATTTATGTTTAATTTTATTGCTTGACTGCCTCGTTGGTTCTCCTGGTTGGAAGCGCGACTGCCGATAGACAAGTCCTGGGTTCGAATCCCGTATTGGGCACTATTGAATTTTTTTTTACTTATTATTCTATTAGTAACTCGGAGTCTAACAATAGACTCACCACCTATTCCATAGTGGGACGTAAATATAACTGGTGAAACGTGGGAGTGTATTACACTCCTTTGCTTAACTCTTTGGGAATAAGAGGCGTGATGTTACGTTTAATATTATTACATATTTGTATACCTTTATACTAACTTGACCAACTTAATATTCCTAGTAATAGCTCGGAGTCTGGATTTGTGCCCGGTATTGGAAAATAGGTCCACCCCTAATTCATAGTACGACGGAAACGTAATTGGTGAAACTTGGGAGCCTACTACACTCCTCTGCCTACCCATTCGAGGTGATAGGAACGATGTTATGTTTAATAAAGTCATAATTTGTTGAAATATCAACCGATGAAACGTGTTGGTTCGCGAAATCCGCATTCGCCTTTTCAGTATTCTACGGAGGACGCGGTAAAAAGGTGAGGCAAATCCAACTTTTAATATACATAAAATTAGAATGAGGAGCACCTATTCAATTTGTCTGCGAGAAACTTCTGGAATCACCTAGACTATATAATGTAACGACGGGCCTTCCAACCGAGCGAAATTAGTCCAAGAAACGAGAATATTGAAAATGGCAAGGTTGCACTTAAGTTCGTCACAGACGGAACTGTGGTATATGTACGAGTATATCAAAGCAAAGCATATGATTTTATATAACAACATATTATCTATAGTAAAGTTCGAGTTGCTATAATATACATATATCTCTTTCTTATAAATGTCTATGAATATTTCTTAAAATGCCTATTAAAATATATAACAGACAAATCTCGACACAGCAAGACATACCTCGGTAAAGCAAATTATTTTATTTCGTCGATAATGACCGCTAAGTTATGTATATTTCATAGCATTGCTACCTTTCGTGTTTGTTATAAAATAATATTAGAGCATACTGTATAACTCCGTCTGTAACGACCCTTATATTAAATAAATTAACATATTCTAAAACTCTTAGACTGCCTCGTTGGTCGTGTTGGTTGCCAGTGTGACTGCCGACCGAGAGGTCCAAGGCACGAATCCCGGGTCGGGTACTATTACATTTTTCTAACTTGAAATTTCTAATCTAGCTCGGAGTCTGAATTTGCGCCCGGTGAATTGCAATATGCTTACCATATGTTCTCTGAACGTAAACTTGGGAGGGTACTATTTTCTTCTGCCTACCTCATCAGGGATTACGAGCGTGATATTACGTTAAGTCAGTAGAACCTAAAAATTTTATTAAATCAATCAATCAATCAATCAATTTATTTATTTCAAGAAAAACATTGTCATATTAGTGTGTTATTATAACTTAACCTATGTTAATATTACATTCACTTTTCCCTAATTATTAGATTAAATTATATTAAATTAAATTAAATTAAAATTACATGAAATTGAAATTACATATAATCATACAATGTGTGTTAGGCTGGCTTAATAAGGCTTTCAATTTCATGATATTCAATGACAGCAAATCAATAAAATTCATCACAAAATAAGTACAATAACTATGGCGTCATATTTTACAACAGCAAAAGAATATTAAACAACGTTTAAAAACCAATATAATCACCGCATCATCTATGCCTACCGAGAGAAAACGATTCAAAAGAACTTTTAAGATCGAGTAAAAGTAAAATGAGACTTTAGAGATCGAGTAAAAGTAAAAAAGGATTTTAAAGACCGAGTAAGAGAAAAAACAAGGACTTTATCACTCCACGGAGGAGAATACTGCAAAAAAAATATCTTTCAAAAGTTAAACATAATTAGAGCGAGCTCAACAATTTCAATCGGACCGCGGACAAATCTACCAGGAATATCTTGTCTAATGAAATAGCGGACATAGTAGCCAAATAAGTTGATTTAATAAGCAGGATATTAAATGAAACCTTAGTAACGTTTCATAGTACTAAACTGAAATCATATTTTATTCCCATATCTTTGATAAGTTGCCTCGACTGCCTCGTTGGTCGTGTTGGTTGCGAGTGCGACTGCCGAACGGGAGGTCCTGGGTTCGATTCCCGGGTCGGACA
>DWDW01001781.1:0-11076 GCA_018245635.1 Mimoniades versicolor eupheme | reverse complement strand
AATGTAGAACACTCCCACGTTTCACCGGTTACGTTTACGTCCCACTATGGAATAGGTGGTGAGCCTATTGCCATGCAGCGGGCACATATCCAGACTTCGAGACACTACTAGAAAATGTAAATTACAAAATTTTGTAGTGTCCGACCCGGGAATCAAGCCCAGGACCTCCAGTTCGGCAGTCGCACTTGCAACCAACACGACCAACGAGGCGGTCAAACTCAAACACTCTGAGTCTTACTTTTATGGAACAGAACCTTTATTCAATGCAATTTTTCAAAAACTATTTATAATCGATATAATCGACAATAGGAATGTGCAATTCGAATGAAAATAACGCTAACCTCATAATCTCATCAATATAGTCTCATATATTAGAGTAGTGATGTGTACTTATGTGCATATGCGCGTGTGACCATGCGTGTGTTGTGTGTGTGAATAGAAATACATACATATAGTATAATCTAATCTGCATTCATTCCTGTGTAAACACAGAGAAATAACGTATATAGTGTCTACTAAAAATATGCAAACATCAATTCAACTAAATTCAGAAAAATCTCTTCCCCTAAATTGTTCGCAATTCCGGTTCGTATACCGATATCAACACGTCACGCTTTAATTACTAGCCGACATGAGCTGGGATAAAGGACTTGTACCACTAAACGGTAACGAATAGCGATACAAAAATCAAAAATAATAACGATTATTTTTCAATACCAGAGAACTATTCCCATTTGCCACATAAACAGTATAATCTAACTCAGAATAGTTGAATAAAGGCATCTTCCAGTTATCTGCTTGACCGGAAATCGAAGCCACAATCTTATGGGCGGTTAGCCGTATATAGCAGCTTTTATATGAAATGGAACGCCATTTAGTAGTGGAACATTTATCTGCAACATACAGATAAATAATGTCTCTCAAATACTATAAATATTAGTTAGTTAGTTAGTGATCTATGAGTGCCAGTTTAAAATGACAAGTTTAAAAACATAAAGGACATAATTATGTATCATTTAATGAAATATTCATAAATGAAACAACGCGTAGATTTTCATTATATTGTGGTGAGACAAAGGGTAGAAGGTAGACATAACCGTCTCGCGGCGGTTTTCGTAGCTTTCAAAATATCTCTTGATTTAGCAAAATTGAATATCTGCGAATGGCAACAACACCCCTGTATCAGATCGGATTGTGGTTAGCGACACTGAATGTGTGAACTTGGGAATATTTTAAAAACTAACAGCTAATGAATCAACGTTATCGGTTTGGTGAGTGGAGAGAGTGATCAACGTCAACTCTGTAAGGGCACAGAAGTAGGTCGCAGGGCCTGTATTAAAGTAACAAGAAGTTGATTAACTACACATATACATATAAATATATACTCATATAGGAAGTATTGTTTTCCAGTGCAGTAATAACTAGAAAATGCATTTTCATAGCTGCCAAAAGGGTCTTAAAAATATTCTTGTAATGAAATGGGTTGTTAGCACTGTCTTCCTGTATACCGGTTTATAGAAAGAAATTAAATTGATTGGAAACCCTTATGTTATCCATAAAGCAAGTTTAGTGTACGACAGAAAAGAAATTACTGAAACGAATCACCGTTAGTGCCAAAAAGACGCATTTCCCCGACGCAATATTACTTTAGTGAGCGTGCCAACTTCCTTGGCCGTTCGTCTTGTTAAGCGATTTCAAATTACATGCGCCACTAAGAAGATTTTCATATTTTATGCAGTTCTGTTTTAATTACATTTATGTAATACTACGGTGTTGACTTTAATTTAGTTTGCGCAAAAATCCAAGTAATTCCTACAGAACCTTCCAACTTTAAGTCCACATTGACCAGGTAACATAAATAATATATTGAGTTATTTCCATACCACATTTCATCAAAATCTATCCAGGAGTGACACTTAAAATGTAGCAGATAGACAGACTTTTTTACTGTAAAATATTAATCGAATGAAACTGCGTAAATGTTACGACTATGTTTAACAAAAAGTGTATTATTCTTGACATTTCGTCAATAGCACAATAAACTACACATTTCTAACAGTTAAAAATGTATATTAACTTAATGAAACCTTTAAAAACACTAAACATATGTATGAATTTAGGAATTTAGTGTTCTCCTGAAAATGTGTCAAAAACCACTATGTCGAGCGTCGACCGAACTGAGTACTGACACCGAAACTGAATTTGTGACTTTTCTGAAAGTGTGCCAACCTCGTAGTTTTCGTGGTTAGTGGTATTCGTATGTGTTGGCGACACTGAAAAATCCCTGAAAGCTTTTAAGTCCCGTCGCGGTGGTTTCGAACTGATCGCTGGCTGTACAAACGAGAGGTTTAACAACGAAATGTATTTATGGAATGGATCGATAAACTACACCTTGACATTCTAGATTAAAGCTCTATCCCAGCAGTGGACTAACACAGGCTGAGAAATTTTATGAATTGGGGCTGATTGATTTGTATTTTTAATGGTTTATTTTTCTTTTTTACTTATTAACGATGAGCAGCGACACTCTTGACAACCCAAGGTATTGCCAATTACAAGTTACATTACAAGAAACAATAATAAAAATAAATATAAAAACGTAATATCACATCTTTAATCCTCTAATAGGGAGGCGAATTAGCGCAGCACGCAATTAATTAGGTAATAATAATGTAAATTATTTGAAAAATCTATATTAATAAACAAAAATCATTACTTTAATACAAATCAATATACTATAAGTTTCTAAAATATATTTACCCATTTTAATTTAATGCAAAAGAAATACTCAAAAATGAATCTTCCATTTCATTTTCATACTTCTGATACTCCTGACAGATAATCCCCACTCGGAATTTAAAATATGTAAGCGAATTAGTATGTCCTACATTTACGATTATTATTATAAGTATGTATGTATTAATAAATAAAAATGTTACATTCTAAAATGTTATTCCTAAACATAAATACGAGTATATTTACCTAAAGACTTCAAAACTAATCAAGCATCTACCTGTGACAGCCTTTAAAATTTTAGTATTCATTCGTAGTAAATCTACTATATATGTACTTACTTTCTATTTCATAATGAAATCATCGTTTTTTTGCTATATTCCTCAGGTATAATATCAGTATGATATCAGTATCAGCAGCGATAGCCAGCCGGTTTAAAGTTTAGCCTCCCACTTTGGGAGCCGCAGGCTCCAATCCTGGCGCGCACCGTTTAAAAAGATGACATCTTGTAACGGTGAAGGAAACATTGCGAGATAACCTGCACAACTGTTTCCTTAGACATATTAAAGTTGCCAGCCCGTATTTAGTCACCGTGACAGCCTGTCGCCTTAATCTTTCCCAGTCTCCGAGGTGAATCGTATCTGGGAGTGGACCAAAAAAACGATTGATGATGTACCATTACCTGGCCTCGGCATAAAAATATCTACAAAGCATAAAAAAAACAAAACTGCGTAAACATATCACGGGAACCCCGCTAACAAAATTAAAGGAAAATGACAAATGAATATAATGATCGTTTTTACCATGCTTTCTCTATGATAGCATCAACAAAGGCTTTTTGGCCAACTTTGATTGATTACTCTGCTGACCTATAATTGAGGTTTTGTAGATTAGCGTTTAAAACTAGCGATAAGTGGAAAAAAAAGTACAGAAAAAAAACTGTAAATACATAGTCGATTTTCAAACTTCATTATTATGGCTATATGTATGTACAATGTATATGTATAAAAGAGAAATTACAAATTAATTTATTTAACAAATTCGGTTTTTATTTGGTAAATGTATTTCGAATAATACTTATTTTCTTAGGAAATAAAAAATATTACGAATTGAAAACAATTGTATATACACATAATAAAAGATACAAATTCAGATGTAAAATTTTATTGACAACTAAAATTTTATACTCAAAGAATGCCGCGTTTTAAACGCTCGTCTGTGTTACTAATAAAACTTTCCCCCGATGTCCTGTTTCGTTGTTACCCTATCCATTCTGTCTATGAAGTAAGGTCAATATTTATTTTCTAAAAAGAAATTGAAAATGTATTCTTTAACTGCTTTCCTTAATCTAATTTTAATAAACCGCGTATATTAATTGAAATTTATTTTTATGTTACTTGTGCAATAGGCTCACCACCTATTCCATACTGGGACGTAAATGTAGAAACGTAGGAATGTTCCACATTCCTTAGTCTACGTCTTCGTGGATTACAGGCGTGATGTTACGTGTTACACTTATGTATTCACTACCCTTTTCGTACCGACATATGAAATAGAAATTTTAATAATATCATCTGATCGTAGAATAGTTGCAGCCGCTGTTTAAATGTTCCCAGCATATACTTAAAATCTCCAACAGGTCTAATAAGAAACGCCCGTTATTACGAAATCTACATATAATCAGCACCTATAGATCAATGCACAATTTACATCTGTTCGACTCAAAAGAAAATCATCAAAAACATAATTAGACAATTAGAGTACGCTAAAGATAAATAAATTATTAGATAAACCTAAAGACAAATCAGATTTTATTCTTTATAGTAAACTGCACACACATACTATAAATATATCATTATTTGTAATAATAGGAAAATGAACTTGTAACTTATTATAAAAATAATTGTATTCATGTCATAACGTTGTTTTATTGATAACCGTAATAAATAATAACTGAAATAGTAACAGTGTCATTTCTGAAACGGTACTGAAATTGAACCACTATTCTAATAAATTCATCTTATTCTAATAAAATATGTCACAAGTAACACATTTTTAAAAAATTTTAATTCTTAAAATGCTATATCCTCTCATGGTTACCGAGGGAGAGAGAACGAGAGAAAGGGAGATTTTTGGATGTAATTAGGATATTCTTACCTCTTTCCGCCATTACACCGTTCCACCCGATGACAGCTAGCAAGACAACTGTCAAAACTTTCGACGCCATCTTGATCTGTCAAGCACACGATCACACCATCACACAAGCACTCTGAACTTCTTAATATTATTATTTAAATTTTATATCGATTCACTCTACACTTAACACATGGCGGGGCGGTAGTCCAGGGACCTGGAAAAAAAGTAAAAGATGTTAAGAACTTGAATGTGCGATGATATGCATACTGTACACAAGCTTTCTATCTACTTAAATTTTGTTTACCAGTTATGTTGTCGAAATTATGTATTTTACATTAATTATATTAAAATGATATATTAAAATGCGCATGATCCAGTAACTACATTCCTGTTTATTAAAACTCACAGCACCGACAATATATCATATTCCTCTATTATCGTCATTATCATCAACCATATATCGTTCCACTATTCCAAGCCACGCTGGCCAAACGCAGGTAGAAAGATTGGAAGCACTATTGAGAACTCTTAGGAGTGCAGATTTCCTCACGACGTATTCCTTCATTATTATACCGAAACTAGAGTTTGAAAGTATTTACCTACATATTACTGGTTTTCTTTTGTTTTGTGTTACTGATTAATGCAATTAGTAAAAGGGATGTTGAAACAACTTTTTACGGATTTCAAATCTGGAAAAAAAAAACATTTTCTGTAATTGAGATACAGCTGGCACTTATCTTGAAAGATCAGTCAGTCAATACAGTGTTGACCTGAACGAAACTGAAGTTGACAGTATTGTTAGCGGAAGACGTATCGCGAATAATCAACAACTTCCTCATAAGGTTTCACTCTAAGATTCCTTCAATCATTTTAAATTGACACCTAGGACACGTTACAACCTACTCATACTTATTACACAAGGAATTTAAGTACAAAATTTCAATATTTCATAACATTGCTTCTTTTATGTGCAACGTTGATATACATTGATAAATAAATATATACCTATAACATGTGTAAATATACGTATGATTTCTCATAGAAATTTTTATATTTGTGAATATTTAGATAACATAAACATGAGACAAGGAAATAAGCGATAATCACTCAATTGTTAGATACTATTCATTATATTAATAAATCGGTTACAGTTTGTAAAATATGTTACAGTTTAAAACAGGCATTCATAAATCTCATACCACATGATGATGTGAAGCACTCATTGGCCAAGACTGCATATGTTCTCAAATAGCACTGAAGGTTTTCACGGGTGTTCCTCAAATGCTAGCACATCTATCAATTAACTCTCAAATTCTACAAGGTGCTTAGCAATAGATGCACGACCACGTGAAGATTTCTCGCGCGAACCTTAACTACAGTTTGACGTTTTGTATTCATTCGTATACTCATATACGAATGTAAATATGTCTTGAAATAAAATTTCCAATCATTTCTGCGTAGTTTAAATACAAGGAAGGAAAGCAAATATTATGAACAAAAACTGTTGGGAGTACAGCGAAAATCATCAACTGCTTTACGCACTGGAATAATACCTACTACCATAATATTACTTGATAGTAAAAAAACACAGTGGTTGTGTTGAAAAGAGGCGCTCTGAGACAAATAATGCCTAAGCTATTAGTCTTTCTCACGAAACATAACGCACACAAATATCTTAGTAAAGATGTATATACTCGTACATTTTGTGGAAAACAAAATTTTCAAGAGTGTAATGATCCATACATCTCAAGGCTGTTACTGAATCTACTAGAGGGGAACAATGAATAAAATATATATTGTATTATGAAAGCGTAGCAAAATTCCGAAAAATATAAAAAATTAAGTGGACCAGAAGAAATTACTGAATCGAAAGATCTAGGTTAGACACGGTAACGCCCGAAGAACTTTTCAAAAAGCTTAGTAATTGTCAACTTTAATCGATACAGCAACTGACTCATCATTTATTACAAGTACTCGGTTATAAATATAAATGTATTTTATTTCAGTCATATAAAAAGAAAGATAAACGACAAATTTAATCAGCTAATGATAATTAGAAACCGCAATCCGTTGATTAGTATGGCATAAAACACTAATATTACGTGAAACGTGCGTTAAACCACGTTGGTTCAGATATAAATAGTGCATACAGACATTTGGTACATACATATCTGTATAAATATAATATGAGTTCACACAAACACACAGAAATAGACGTTGCTAGCGCACTGGATATTTCTGTACACGTTTATCTGCGAACATCTGATGTAATAGGAAAATTAGGATTTTGTTTCGCGACGTAAAAGGGTCAGTTCAGACATGTTATAGGGTTGCAGAGTAAACTTAATGCCGGAAAACAACTTAACAGACTTATAAAGGTGACAGTGACAAATGACGGAACGTTATTTTGTATCGGGGGGAGGAGAGGGGGGGGACCTTTAGAAGGCACCCGATATCCTGGCAGAGATACCGGGTTACGTGGGATTTTTACCTCACTAAAATCCCCTCGGTGACCTTGTTCTAAACTAATAGGACGCACCTGTATCCTATTAGCGCGTCGCCCATCCGAACCCTGTACCAGAGACAGATTTATGTCTTCTCCTGTGCCTGCCGGTTCGTACAACCTTGTGTGCCTACACTCAGCGTCGTCCTTCCCAGATCCGCTTGCTGCTCTCAATATTATCGCTCGCGACGCCTAAGTCTCATTTAAGTCGTCTTTCACGACAGATAGAAGGTACTGTAGCCCGTATTCGGGTCCCAAGCTTCAGGGTACCTCGTAGACTCCGTAAAGGCACATTAAAATTTAATTCATTATATATTTATACAGGGAATATGTATATACTTATACAGATACTAATTTTACATCCAGACACAAAACTAAAACTGGTGATAACTAACATGATGATACTAATTTACAGCTTGTTAAAAGATTGCAGTCAAATAACATGAAACCAAATATTTATGTAAAAGCTCGAACATTTATTTCATTACTCAGTAGCTATATGACCGCAATTCACAAATCCGAACCGCCGCGTCATCAAACCAGCGAAAACCGCACACTATTAGCTTATTCAAATTCTCTAGTGACGTTTATAATAACCGGGCTTCCATTAAACGAACCATACAGTGTGTGTATTTATATTACAAATATGAAATGAAATCCCCGATAAGGTTTCTACATTCTGCATGGAGTGTTCTGCATTCCTCTGCCTACCTCTTCGGGGATCACAGGCGTGAAGTTACGTTTAAAAAATCCAATAGTGCCCGACCAAGAATTTTTACCAAGACCTCTCGATCGGCAGTCACCCTTGCAACCAACACGACCAATGAGGCAGTCACAAGAAATGTAACTTTCTCTAACATGCTTAAGCTAAAATTGTGAACCAATACGTAATGTTTTCACGAGATTTATATCATCCAAATAGACTGTATTATTATGATTGACATTCAATAATAGGCGAAATTAAATTTCGCGTTAGAACCGGCGATTAATAAAGTTAATAAGGCTCTAAGAGGATTAAGCCTTCCGTCCGTCGCAGTAATCTCACTTGGAATTAACAATTCATTATTCTGTCAATCCGTTATCTTCGTTCTAATCAAGTCTCGTCCTTAAAATTATAAATTTGAAGGCTAATTGCTATATCGTCCCGGATTGGATCATATCATAACAAGATGAAAAAACAGTTTTCTCCACAAAAAAGATCTTTCAGGGACGTACTCGTAATAATTAAACGGTGACAATCCACGTCATTTAATTACTTTGTTCGTGCGCAAAGGTTATTTAATTTTATACCTTAATCTTTATAATATGCTTAATTAAGATTTAAAAAAAAACTATCCATAATCGTGTTATAAAACACTCACATTTTGTTTACACGGTTTTAAGCTTGGCAATGATTCAAACTAAACTCAGACCTACTTATCACAAGGAGACGATGTCCATCAGACGCATTGGAAATTTACAGAAAACCTAAGAACTGTAACACTGTTGTAATGTCGATAATTTTGTCGAACTTTTTGAAAATCCCAAAAAACACTGATGTTACGCTTACAGATTATAAAGATCTTACAATATTCATAAACGCTCTACGACCCCACACCGCTCCAGAGGGTGAGACACCGAGTAAATTACAAGGTGGAATAAAATCGACGTGCCAGTTCACACTTGACTGAATACCAACTATAGGGGGGCAAGAGACAATTTCACCCCTAACACGTGTAACACTCTACGTAACATACGGGAGGGGAGGATTCAGGCAAGTCGACTTTAAATGATCACTGTAGTGTTGGATCTTCATTCAAACTGCAAGCTAAATTAAGGATTAACAAAGTTTAGGGTCAGAAGTCTTCGAAATCTGTGCGCGTGTGTAAAGAGAGTGATGGAAGTAGACGAACTACGCCAGGTCTTTAAGGTTGAGGGATTTAGCAATTGATGGTCTCTGTCTGCTTCGTTGGGAACTTGCTATAACATAATCATAAAAAAGTTGTAAAAAAAATTATATGACAATTCTTCAGCCAAAACCGATAATTTCGTAATTCACAAAGAAAATTCAGTAAAACAATAGTCTGTGTCCTGATTGGTGCAGATGTACTCATTTCTTACTCTTGAGTAATAACTAGAATTGACTGGTAACATTAACAGTATATTATACCTGGAGACGAAACAAATACTCTTTGGTTTATGATAAAAAGATTTGTCCTGGGTGAGAATAGAACCCTGTACTTCAACGGTCAGGTTCACGACTCAGCCAACGGGCGAGTCTATAGATTTTATAAGTGTTTCGTCGGCTGTAAAACCAGAAAAGTTGTTCAAGCACCGTTCATATTTACTGCGGATTTAATTTAAGTAACAAAATTAAGTCATTATTCAGTTGCACGCGTTCAAGGGGAACTTTAAACGCTGACCCATTTAATATTAATGAAAAGCGCTAGATGCTTTTGTTCAAGCAGCGTCTAGAAATAATGGTAGGGGGGGGGGGAATTATTCTCGCGCGCTTTTTCTTATGTTGTCGTGTTAATATAACATAATATTTTAATTAAAAATGTTAGTTGGTCATTCGCAATTCACGGGAAAATAATTAAATCCCGCTTCTGGAATTCCTGACATCTGCTGAGACAGGAATAACGCTAATTTAATATTCAGTGAGGGCTACAGAAGACATTGTGGTACGTTATAGAGCTCACGACGAAGAATTATTATAAGGTTCAAAAATGATGAATTAATCGCTATTAACTTACAAATTAAAAATCAATGTATTAATGTTGCTTAACTGTAGAGTTAAGAGCAAAATGTAGATTTTGCTTAACCCTTTGCTTGCAATCTGCAATTGTGCCAAATTTATAGACGCTGTATTTTGATTGCTGCCACATAGCAGCCGAAGTCGGACTTCAAACTAATTTATAGGTATTATGTATACGTTTGAGGGATGTAATGGTTAGCAAATATGAGCACAAGAAGCGTTTTTAGGCTTTATATAGTACTGCCTAAGCTATCTCTGTGTTTTAAAGATATATTACTTTCTTATTAACGTGTATCAACAGGCTATATATACATAATTTCATAGAGCGCTCCTTGCTCGTTGACTCCCTTCAGGAAGTAGTCGCTAGACTGCTTTCCTTGTTATTTGAACCATTATGCTAAATACTTGTTCGTAATCTGCAGCTAAACCTTCTGCATAAGTTTTTTTTTTGCGTCTTAAAAGACCCAATCGGTGAAGTGCAGTAGAACCTAGTATGGATGAATTGAGAAAGTTCTCTCCGCTAAATAGAATTGCTAGTTATAAAATAATTTCCATTCGTTTCAAGTACGCTACGGCTATCAGGGATACGTATGTGACTAAAAAAAATGCCTTAAGTAACCTTTACAGGGAACAATTAACCGCCTGTGCTGTGTAACTTTTAATTTTGAACATTGACAGTTTTTCTTCCTTCAAAAATGTCACATTGTCTATTTGTATCACTTTTTCCACTTCAGTATCTTTACACTCTATTTTCCACACATTTTTTTCTACTTTATTATCCTACTCGTATATGATTGTTCTACTGTAAAGAACCGTTAACACATTAGTATTTAGATATTGAGATATTGGCACAAAACATACTGAACCATACGGAAGAACTATCTGTCTATAAATAACTGTTCCTACGAACTCCAAAATCGCTTATAGCACTGATGGTGCTTATATTCAATGTTGTTATACTACAATA